>JAVQJF010038758.1:0-18109 GCA_036023855.1 Gadopsis marmoratus | reverse complement strand
TATGGCAAATGCCAGTCGAGCTCCACGGTGCCGGGCAGTGAGCACAGGGCCCACCAGAGGACGTGGGGCCCTCAGGCCTCCCTCATGAAGTCTGTTTCTGATTGTTTGGTCAGAGACATTCACACAGTGACCAGTGGCCTGCTGGAGGTCATGTTGTAGGGCTCTGGCAGTGCTCATCCTGGTCCTCCTTGCACAAAGGAGCAGATACTGATCCTGCTGCTGGGTTCAGGACCTTCTACAGCCCTGTCCAGCTGTATATGTCTATATACACTCAATGGCGACTTTATTGGTAGCACATGAACAATCTAATGGAAAGCAAACAACTTTCCAATACAACATTCAAAGGTTTCTAATGTTCAACTTTTGACCGTTGACACTGTCAACATCAACAGTCCAAAACCCAAAGATCTTCAGTGTACATTCATACATGTAAAAAAAAAACAATAATCTGGACATTTTATTAGCTGGAACCAGCAAACATTTGCATTTTAGCTTTAAAAATGACTAAAACAATGACTCGATAGAATACTTTTCAAGCAATTTTGAAAGTCACAAAAAGTCACTAATTGTTACAGGCAGGCAAACTGACTGACTGATGGACGAGGTCATTTCGCATAAGATTCTGATATGTTTTGAGGAAGAGTCTACAGCCATGCTAGCATCTCTGTGGATCTCAGACACAGCTAATGCTAATTTCAGCATGCTAACATGCTCACAGTGATAAGGTTAACATGCTGGTGTTTAGCAGGTATAGTGGTTACCACGTTCATCATCTTAGTTTACTGTGTTAGCAAGCTAACATTTGCTAATTAGTGCTAAGCATTTCTGTGTGGAGTTTGCGCACTCTCCCCATTCTCACTAGGCGTTTCCTCCTTAAAAAATATATAACCCCAATACAAAAACATGCAAGAAGAACGGATTGTTTTCCTGGCCTGTCCCTGACCAAGACAGGGCATGGACACTTGGACGTGTCCCCAGTCGCCTTATAGAAGGCTGAGCACTGCTCCAGCTGTCCTCGGAGGAAGGACAGCCGGACATACCTGATCTCTAAAATAATACAAATACATCCCCCAAAATACCGAGGACCTCAGTATTCTCAATGGCAGCTGTGTCCCAGAAAAGACACATGGAGACAACAGTGCACACCTTCATGTATGTGAATCATTAAATTGAGGCTATACGGTGGTGCTGAATGCCTGATTTTACATACAGTTGCTTGGTTTCTCCCAATAAAACATAATAATATATAGCTAATGTCACTAATAGGCAGGCCACGGTCAGAATGGACAGACTCTTCCATGTTCATTCTTCCCTCACAGTTCAAAACCAGAATGTCTCATATGTTCCCTGAGGTGGAGATAATTAAAAGCGAGAACAAACAAACAGGAACAGGAACCTTTGGATGGTCTGCCTGGAGACAGGGAAGAGGTGCGAAACCCCTCTGGAGGAGGCTCCACAAAGGGAGTTGCTCTGGAGGCCGGCGACAGAACTGGAGGCAAGGAGGGAAGGCTGGCTGGAGGGAACCAGGAGGCGGCAGAGGAACTGGAACACTTGGAGGCTGCTGCAGCAGCTGGACGGGACCTGGAGGGGGATTTGACCAGAAAGCCACCCTAGAATCCAGACTCTACAGATCCAGACTCCACAGATCCGGAGGCAGAAACACTCACAGACAACAGCAGAAGGAGAGAGAGGAGAGAAAGGGAAGCCGTGGAGTCACCTGACTCACCTGAGTCAGCCCTGCTATAAGCTTTATCAAAGAGGAAAGTCTTAAATGTGAGGAGGGGGTCTGTCTCCCGAACACAGACTGGAAGCTGGTTCCACAGGAGAGGAGCTTGGTAGCTGCAGGATTGACTGTAAACACCCTTTATATGTATAGATGTACAAAAAAGAAAACCAATATAGGTCCAATTACAAGATTTCTTCTGGAGCTTTCAGCCAAATCTCATGGCCTTAATCAGCAGGTGAGCCATCCCCCGAATGTAATAATCTCACATCTTCTTCCTCTTTGCTTGTTTTCCTTTTGTACCATATTTGTGGATGATCTTTCTGCTGGTATCCCTGCACTGTTAAATCGTGTTTTATTCTCCCTTTAGTCATTTTGTTTTTACTGTCTTCACTTTGTGCCACGTGTTTTGAAAAGCTCTTTAAATATTAAGTTAATTATAGGTGTGATTAGATTTAAAAACTGTTTAAAAATGATTCCTAAAAGTGGCACACTCTTGCAGGGATTCCTGGTGCCTTGATATATTTTTTTGCGGTGTATCGCACATGCCCAAAGTGTGTGTAACAGTGGATTACTCGGGCTTGATGACATCTATCAGGGACTACCCAGGCATTTGCACATTGCCTAAACAGTTAAACAGAATCCCAAAATCTGGGAATTGCACTGTGCTAATTGGCGTTATTGGAAGCCACATTGGGCAGTTCTTGTGTAAGAATTTTGTTATCCATGCAGTTACGATCCTTTACACCCTCCATTTGACAATCCTTTTGAGGAGAGCTTTGAGTTGACAACTCAGTGGTAGATTTTATAAACCACTAGACTGCACATCAGCATGGAAAGTTAAAGAATCAGATCACACAAACAAGATGCAAGATTGTGAAGTCAAACACAGACGTGAGTAGCCAGTAAATGCCTGTGCACTCACCCTCTTTCACTCCCACAGGCGGACTTGACTATATTAAGAAAACACCAAGAGTTGGACAAGTCCTCGCCGAGTGTACCGTATCTATCCATTCGTCAATGGCAGCCATCAGGCTCTAACAGCACCCAGCAGCTCCACCACCTACAAGCCTCCTCCTTGTCTCCTGCCAGAGCCATATGTGAGCCTGACAACTTCACTGGTGGATGCTGGCTTCCAACTACTTCTAGCAAGATGTTTTCCTCTTTCCCGTGGCTGTGAGGGTGCAGTGAGATGGAACCCGAGCCGGAGCAGCTGTAAAGGCAGGTGTTGGCCAACGTGGAGGATGCTGCCTCTTTGACTGGACATGCCATGCTTTCCCTCAGTCAGCTGCTGGAGAACATCTGGGCCTCACTGGTTGATGCTCTGTGATGACTTGAGTAGTCTGTGCTGGAACCACTGTGACATGTTGGGACGGCTGCATGATGACAAAGAGGCATCTGGGAGAACAACAAGCCCCATTAATGCTCCTTCAAGAGTTCGGCCGACGTGGGCTTTTCAAGGTTTCACACTGAAGCTGCTGATACGGTAGCTGGTACTGTGTTTTATACCAGTACTCAAGAATCTGCATTTGAATGAGCCCTTCTCGTGGCAAACAGAAGTTTGTTTTAAACACTGTTTGAATTGCAATGAAAAGCGCATTTGAGGCTGTAATGAGAGGTCTGTTTAAATGTGTTGGTTCACATGAAAGTTCCGCTGAAACACAGTGATATATCAAAAAGTACTTTTAGCCTTAACATGTCACACGTTTAAACTACATGGCAAATATTTGACACACTCAACAAGCACTGATGGCCTGTAAAAAGACCCCTCCGAGCAAAAACAAATACATAAAGAGAAAGAAAAAGGAAAGAGTAAAGTAATAAAAAGAAAAGATAGGAAAAATGTAAATAAATAAGAAATGACTTGCAGTTGACCTCTCTGGTCATCAGTTAGTTCATGGAAGAGTTTAAACGTCCAGACAAACACTCAGTCCGTGGCTGGACCCTCTGGTCTCGCAGCCTTCGGTTAAGGGTTTACTTTACACCCTTCTCCAGTGTGTTTTGTGACTTCTACATTTTATTTAAATCAAGCTTTAGTCAATGAAATAAATATGGTACATTTGCGCTTTTTGCCTAAATTATCCGCTCTTATCTTTTCCTTGTATTACTGTTATTTTAATACTTCGATGAATTGTGAGTAAACTTCTGAATGAAGCAGAACGTGTGTTTGACTGCATGAGCTGTGGATTTAGGACAGTGACTGCTGGGAGGTGCTCCACACCTGGATTGAGCCAAACAGTGTAAATGTCTGTGGCGGCACCCTGCTGTTATCTCCTGATTCTGATGACTAAACTGCACATTACATCTCCCACTGTATCATAGAACATCAGGCAGTAATCAGACAGTGCTTGGATTTTCGCGTAGATCCAAAGTCAGTGGAAATGTTGCTTCCTTTGCATTAGACAAAGAAATAAGATGAAGCTTCAGTTTCCCTCCCATCTCCCCTGATGACAAACCACACATCAGGATGTGCAGGTAGATTTATTGGAGGCAGCCAGTCGTGGAGTCGTCCCCCAGTCATGTAATGAAGCGAATACACAAGCCGAGTGGTCAGAGGGGCCCGGGCTAGTTAATGACAGCCGATATCTCCGAGCCCGGCGACGAGCAAGGCTTGAAATATTTGCTCAGACTCGCCGGGGGTTTCAATCTCACCACAAATTCATTTATATGTTTGCCCGCTGATTTATGGCCTTATTTTAACTGTCTTCTACATGCAAATGTGCTGCGACCGCTAAAGAAATATACATAATGTGATTCTCAGGGTCATCCCTCCAGCCTGTCACGTTGAGGAGATGGGTGGTATGTGTGGAAGCGGGGTGCAGTGGGGGTCGAAGATATTCAGGGAATTATACTTTATACTTTCTGTCGGGGGGGTGGAGGGGTGCAGGCACAAGGTGGCCGTCCGGCTCCTTGGCCCTCATCTGAATAAAGCCCCCATTAGGCCTTGGGCAGATATTCATCATCCCCTTCCTCACCACTGTCATTATCCCCACACAGACATCCCAGAGCCATGAGGTGTGCCATCCATCGGTGCTGATGGTGGAGCACCAGTGGGACTGTAATTTAATTAGATTTTAAAATGTGCGACGGTTTCTATAAATGTATACTTATCACAAGCTTAACGCGGCTAATAAGTAACTATTTGATTATCTCTATTTCTGTTCAGTCTAATTAGGACTCTATCATGTCTAATTTAGAATTTAATTGATTGCTGCTTAAATGCGTGATCCAGCCATTTCTCCTTGTCCAGCTGCACACTCGAGGTCTTCACTTCCTCCTGTCTTACACAGGAGATACTGATTTGAAAATGATTCCCGGGCAGGCAATTATGATCATATATCCTGACACGTGAAGAGCAACTTTATTAAAGATATCTGTCATGGCGGCTCCTCCGCCAGTCTCCCTGCGTGGACATGACAAAGTAGATTCATCAATTAAGGCCCAGCAACTGCATTAGGTGGGGTATTAGACTGCCTTTACATTTTCTTTCATATTATTTCACACAATTTTCACATGGCGGTATATGTTAATAAGGCTGCTCAGGCAGGGCTGCCAGGGCCCAAAGTGCTGAAACTTTGGCTTCAACATGTCGACGTGTCTCTCTGCAGATGGAGGTGTGGACAGCTGCTGTCACTGAGAGATGTGTTACCTAAATACAAAATTAAACTTGATTCAAAACACAATGCCTGTTTCATCCATGTGTAAATCTGAATTGTTGAATTTAGCTGCTAGAGAATTACCTTAATGTATCATATCTGAACTTCCACACACACTGTCTCTGTGCTATATTGATCTGTCACCTTCCAACAGCATGTTGAGCTCCTGTTTTTAATAAAGAGTAAAAATGTGTCCCATTTTCTCACATGCAGTTCTGAGGTATTTTGAAGTATTTCATTTGGATGTTTGTACTAGCACTCTACCACATATGAGGAGCATTTATTCAATAGCTGTAGTTACTAGTTACTTTACAGATAAAGATGTTATTTAAAAAATGTATCTGATCAGAATAAACAATGTCATGTTAATACTGATTAAACGTCTTCTTTGAGAAACTTAGGGGCCGCTCTTAAATATCGTCATATTTGGTGCCACTGCTTTTTTCTGTATGCACGTATATATATTCCTGTATATTTAGGTTCCTGAAATAAATAGGCTGAAAGTAAAGCACCTGTCAACATGTGTATTTACTCGCACAAAACATGTTCCAGTACTTCCATGTGTGGTGGCGCATGTTCGTAACCTCGGCCTGTCTAACAAAGTAACACAAACCACTGGATGTCCACCGTGCGTCGGCATTCTGATTGTTCCTCCTGAAGAATGATTAAAGAACATTGTAACGGTGAGTCATTGTTCTGTTCGTTTGCTGTCCCAGGCTAAATATTCTCTGTGCGAACTGAAATGTATTGATAGTATATTTCCACACGTAGGACTGTGTACAGTAGCTGTAAGAGCTCGTTGCCAAGGCAATAAATGTGGAGTCAGACTAAGATTGGTGACAGATTATCAAACAGGTGATGCTCTTCAAACAAATACATCATATATATCAGTCTTTACCAAAGTCAGGAATATATGTGCTGCCTTGCTCTGTGGTTCAGTGGCAGGGCAGCAGCAGAGACTGCTGTCTCAAAGCTCCAGCAATGTGGGTCTAACTTCCATCATGTCATTTTCAGTTTGGTCATTTTCTTGCAAATTTCAGTATTGAACTTGGCTGAGAGAAATGAAATTGTTTTACAGGCTCATTTATGTTTTTCTAAAGATGCGGCAGAAAAAGTTAGAGAACCAATGAATTCAACTATCCAGCCGCAATAAGAAGTAGCTCCACCTACACGTCAGTAAGAACTACATAGAAATACACCTGAATGGGATCAGTCCTCATAATGAATACTTTTACCACATTTTCCTGCTGATACTTTAATACTTACAGCTTTGTTTGTTTTCTTTGCTGACATATGTAACCTTATAGAGTTGATACGAGCTGTTAGCAAAACAATCGCCTGTTCACACGTTCAGCCAACACAGAGACGCGTTATCATTCATCATGTTTCAGGCCATCTGCTGAATGAAGGATGGAAGTCCAACAAGCCTCCTCTTTAGCTTTCAGCTCAGTTGTCAGTCGACACCCAGAAAAATGATCCGTTATCTGCTAAATGCTCCACTATGTTCAGCATCTAGTCTGCAACAGTTTGCTGCGGAGCAGCTAGTGGACACAGCTGCTGCTGCTGATGAGGGAGCTGAGAGAAACACTGAGCTGCAGAGCTTCCACAACATACATGATGATTAATGCAACTTTAAGTCAAATGTTTACATTTGGGTAGAGGATTCAAGTAGCTTTACCATCGTCATTCCTTTATACAGTGAAGAAATGCGAATTTATGAAAATGATGCATGAAAAATCATGAAATTCACTTGATGTGAGGAAATGCTACTAAAACAATGCAGACATCAAACCGTGACTGTTCTGCAGCCAACGTTAACATGAACTGCAAAATAAAAATGATCATCTGCAGACGCAGATTGTTTTGTCTTCATTGTCATTAGTTTAGGTGCAGTAACAAATTATTGTACCATACATTAAAAAAGTGCATAGATTAGACTGTGATGTTGTATTGGTCAGATAGACTAGAAGTTTTGTTTCTCACAATTTCATAAGACTATTTTCCTCCGGTGCATAAGTACAAACAGATTTCTCTGGCCTCTGCTTTCCCCGGCCAAGACAAGTCATCCAGATATGGCTCATTTAAATGCAGAATCTCAAAGCAAATCTCTGTTTTTAGCCCATTCCTTTTCCCTTTGAGAAATTAACCATTCTATTCACTGCATAAATTTTCAGGTTTTGCCCGTGCGACACTCGGGGGTGTTGAATTTTTTATAGCAAAAAACGGTCTAATAATTGTTGAACAGATGTAAGTGTTGGAGAGTGGGCTCCGTCAGAGCTCATAAAATGGAATTAGCATGTTAACCCTGGCTGTGCCTGGTAATGCAGAGGGAGGGGCGACAGCAGTGTAAGGCAAAGGCAGAGGGAGATGTACTCAAATGGACTCCTTGGCTGGTTGGGATTAATAAGGCAGACTGGTGCACCGGCGGCCTCGGAGGCGAGCAGCCATCGGAGCCAGGACTTGGAATGATATCCCATAAGCACTGAACATACATGTGCTCTGTATGTACGATTTTATTCATCCCTTTCTCCATGCATGTAATGATCTCAGCCATCGCTGTAACCCAGGAGTCTCATGTCTAAAGTTTGCAGAATGGAAACCTTTAGAGGAACCTCGACAGGAAAGGAACCCGTATGGAGTCATGGCAGATCCTGTCCTGGCTCTCTCCCTGAACCTGGACATTTTATTCAGTCAGCGTCGGTACAGGGAGAATGCTGGGGTGGAGTGACTAACTAAGGAAGAGCTCAACAAATCCAAGGTGCAACACTCCAGACAGTGAGTGACGAAGAAATCCTGCGCCATGTTTGACTGTACTTGGTTGGTATTTACTGCAATGAAAAGAGACGTTTCTTGGTCAGAGTAAGTCATGTTGTACCATAGAGATGGCAGATGAGGAAGTGGTCATATGAATCACGCTCTCGGGATGGAAAGGTCTGTCAGTCAGGGAGACTTTCCCCCACTTTGGTTCAGAAATATCTCAACAAACAGTAGTTGGATTGCATGAAAAGTGGTTCAGACACTGATGGTCCCCAGAGGACGAATCCTGAAGACTCTGGTGATCGTCTGACTTTACTCTAAGCGTTGCTGTACAACATCACAGTGCTGCTACTGTGGTTGCACACTCTTGGCTTATTACCTTACATTGTTTCGTCCACTAAGTCACTAACTGGATTCCCTGCCATCAGATGAGTTTATCTTTTTCACACATGTCCTGTAATCACCTTTTTAACTTGCTGAGTTAAGAGATGGCCACCTAGGACCAACATGCAGGCAGTGTGACGGTCCTGGATCAAGGTCAGATCACTGTTTGTCATCTCACATCTCATGCAGCGCCATGGTTTCCCAAAAACCCTGAAACACAAAACCACATACTAACACAGTAGATACAACAAATAGATAAAACAAATTCAAAGGGACTAACTGCTGAGTGAGATCAAAGTTTAGCCAGACTCTGGGCATTTCACTTTCCTTCACCCTCATGTTGACATGCAGTGTGAGAAATATGGTGTTTTCTGTTTCCTTAACATCTGTGCTGGTCGCTGCTATTTAAATAAACAAGTGTCTGTGGCTTGAAAATGCATGGTGTTTACAGGCTTTTGGAGTGGATACCGCTGGGTCTCTGGCGTGTTACTGGCATCACTCGACTTGCTTGATCTGGTCCTGGTCCCCCGCTGGCTGAATAATTTAGCCCTGACCGTCGCCTGACGGGCCTGAAGTTTGACCTTAAGATTTGTTCTAAGTGCGAGGGCTCAAAGTAAACGCGGCTCTCGGCACTGCAGAGGAACCCGTGTGCCCCTCATGTTTATGTAATGTTGAACATAACCCCCTTTCCCCCCCTTTACTTGCCCCACAATCTCAGATCTACTTCATCTCCTCTGCTGGCCTCTCGTGGGACTTCTGATGCCTCCCACACATCAAACTTCGGTCCATTTTTGCGGTTTGTTTTGGTTGTGCGCAACATAACTGAGCATCCTATGTTAGCAGCTCAGGAATACTTCTCCGTTCTGATCGCATCCATTCTTGCCACCACACACTTCTTCTTTGGGGAACCACAGCACCATTCATCCCAGGCCCCTGGAAGTCCTCCTGCAGCACGATGAAGGTTTTAATAAAAGCCCATTAATACGTTGCGTAGTATGTATGATATAAATTCACTAGCTCTTAATTACACGTGCCTGTGAATAATTTACAGTCTGAAAATAAACTGGCTGTACAGCAGTCCATTGGAGCTGTGCAGACAGGAGGCCCATCTGATTCAAATGGTGTGTGCGTTGTGTTTGCACCTCCCACAGAATACACAATCACCTCTGATGAGCCTAATCATCCCCCTTGTGCTGCTGTATTAGACGAGGGCCATCAAGAGCTAACTGATCCACTGTAACCCGTGTATGCAGCTGCGTAGTGACATCATATCAATATTTAAAATCCTTCTTATGCATGTATTCCAGCTTGTCCGACTTCATTAAGGCCATTCCTCATCCCTCAGGCTGGGACACGTTCCCTCCGGAGTGCTCCGATGAAGGCTGGGAAGAGACGCCACTGCTGCTTGGAATCTTCTCATGTATGTGCTCCCCTGCTAATATCTGTGTCCATTATAAGCGGGTGCCACAAAGTGTACAGATCCTCGCGTTGTGCTTATCTATGGACTTGTGCTCCTGTATAACTACAGCTTTCACAAACACGTGCACCATTCACCTCTGCAATGCCATTCTCACATTCATTTGTCTTCATGCTCTGGGTTCCAATGGGGCGGCCTTCTTTTTTTAAATGAACAAAGCCCGTACATGGACTACTGTGAACATCATACCATGGTAATGGAAAATACTCAATTTAATCGTATGCCGGCACAGAACAGTTTAACCTAAACCAGTATACAAGGTATATAAATGCAGCCATTTACCATTTATATTCAATTGTAACTAACCATTACCTTTATGCAGCTTTACAAGTGACCTCACTGGTGAACATGTCCTAAAATGTGTAATTCTGCGTGCAAAAACACCCAATGGTACATGTGTTGTAATGCAAGTGTTCTGAACCTTCTGAACCTCGATCTTTTCTTTCTTTTCATTCTTGTGTTGCACTCGGACACCTTGTGTTTTTGCTCTTACTTATGTTCCTCCACCGCGCACAAAAAACCAAAACAATGAGCTAAAGGGAAAGAGGCTAAAAAACTGCAGAGTTGGGTGAGAATTGTTTGTGGGTTTATTTACATTACACTCAGTCGTTTGATCCAGTTTTTAGTTCTATGAAAATCTGGCTAATGTTGTTGTTGTTGTGATTATTAAAAAAAAAAGTGAAAAGTTCAACGTTTTCAGGAAGAGGAACATTGGTCTTTCAGGATGTAGCCACAGGATTTACTTTCCCCCATCTTTTTAAAATGTTGAAGTACTGTACTTCCTGCTTTTAGCCTTGTCTCCTTACACAACATGTCACTTTACAACTTTTCGTAGATACAGAGAATGCGTTGGCTTCTTTTATCACACCAGGTCCTCTAACATACAAACCATGCTTTCCATCTGTTCTGGTCGACGTTCTTTCAATGCAGATATGTTTAAAAAACCCAACATATCAAAGGGTTCCTCCGGTCCAAACTACAATCTCACAATAATACAACTTACTTCTTATTCTTGCACATTGGAATCATTATGTAGTGTTTTAATTTGCTGTTCAGGCCGAGTGATGGTTCATGCCGGGCTGTGAGACCTGCTCCATTAGCTGGTCAGAAGCGTACGGAGATGAAACAAAAGCCTGCGTTCTCGTAGACGTGTGAAAAAAGAACATGGGACAGACACTTACTGTAGGAACTGTGTTGAGTTTTACGCAGCACTTAGAATCAGCTGGCAGACTAACAGCTCCCATTAAATCCACCCGCAGTCCTCTATTCAGGTGTTAATTGATACCAAGGCCTGGGTTTGTCAAGGCAATTATTAGTATGTGCTTAAAATGGCTAGCAATGGCCTTTGAGGGAAACTGAAACAGCAGGGGGGGGGGGGTTCCACTTTTAAAGGCACGGTTAATATTAGGTAGAAAAAAATGATCACTGTATCACATTGGCAAAAGATGACATCAATATGGGGTTTTTCAATTTCACCATTCATTAGAGTCCCAGATTTAAAAGAAGGGCGTATTGGGGAGTTAATTTGAAAGGCATTAGACTCTGTGTATGTGCTAGTAATTAACACCACACACACACAAATGACTCCCTGATCAGATCTGAGGATCCATGACACCTCAACTGCAGCTCTCCATTTCCAAAGTGCTGCAGCTCCGTTCCATTAAACATGGCTACAGTGGACTCTTATTAGCTTCTGTTCTCTTCTGGCCATAAACGGCCAAATATGTATAAATGCCTTGTAAATTTAACCACTGTCCTTTTGACTTTTCAGTAATTGTCTGAGGTGTAAATGGTGAACCTCAGGTCTTCTAACATGGGAAGATACAGGATGTTGAGTGCTGATGAGGGTGTTAGGCGCTGATCCCATGAGACGGGTTTCCAGTTGCAAATCTCTTATCAACCATGTCTATCTGCTGCCTTCAGAGCAGTGAGCGTGATGAACTTTCACGTTGTATTTGCTGTGGCAGATGCGTCTGGTCCTGCGTCACACATTTCAGGCCCTTCTAATTCCGTCCAGAGGCACGTTGGTAATGAAAAATGAACATGTTTGCGCCTGTGTAGAAACCAAAACCTGTGCCACATGCTACAGCGGGCCACGCTGTGCAGACATGCTGCCAGAGTCCCTGCATTTAACCTCAAAGTGGCATCTTTACATTTCTGTTTGTGTGCTATTAAACAAACAAGATGCAACTTTGGTTTACAGCTTTACAGGTAACCAAGTAGGTGCATCTTCTTACACTATGGACAAGGCTTGCTGTTCCCCTCTGTCTGCAGTCATTAAGCTAAGCTAGGCTAACCATGTCCCATCTTCAGCTTTGTACCGGACAATCTTTTGATCTCACTCTAGGAAAGCCTATTTGCCAAACTGTTGAACTATTCCTTTAAGCTGCTGTGCAGAGGAGAGCAGTTAACAGGCTGCTAGAGGGAATAAAGCTGCACTGTCTGCTGATTCCACTAAAGTACGATATTAGCTTGTGGCTAGCCAAAGAAATAAGCCACGCAAGACAAGAAAGCATCTCTAAGTCTTGGTAAAGAAAAATCACAGGCTAAAATTCAAAATGTCAAAGTAATCCTTTCAATACACTTTGACTTCCTGCAGTAGATGTTTGTGTTTGTTGTCCTTGTTGCTTCTTCTTCTTCTTCTTCTTCTTCTTCTCTCTATCGCTGCTGTGTAACATCCATCCTACTGTGGAAATGGTCAGAAAAGTCATCTGAGTGAAAGATGAGGAGCAGCAGGGCTAATCACTGCCTGCTTTATAAGCCAGCTGATAGAGGAGGTGAGAGAATGGGTGATGGGAGGGAGGGAGGGAGGGATGAGGACCAGGGATGATACCCACACGAAATAGAGCAAAGCCCGTCACAATGCACTAAGAGGCGAGTCAGCACAGCTGCCATCGGCATTTTGTTTAGGATTTGTTGTATTTTTTTCCTTCCTTTCACTCTCTGAAACATATACAGCACACTCCCACCTGGACCTCATTCACCAGCCAAAGGCATTTATCTGTGAGTCTTCGCACACATTTGCATCAGAATTACCTCCAGAGGTACTGATGTTAAACTCTCAAACCACTGATTCTGCGGATCACTTAAGCCCCGAGCTTATCTGGGTTATTATAATTTTTTGGAAGGATTTATAAAATCATATTTCATGAGGGAACATTGAACCGCAGACCATTCCCAAGGTGTTATTTCCAACACGCACACACACCCTTGTTTACCTATTTGGTGGCTTGGCATTGTGGGATGAAGCACGTATCTTTCTGCAAATCCGCTTTGGCTCCGTTTATGGATACTTCTGTAAATTGCCTCGTTGCAGATCAGGCTCAAAGTTTAGGAAGTTGATCAGTAATTCAACTTTAATTTGCAGTGTGGAAGCTGAAAAGCTGGAGTGAACTAATGAAACAAGGGCATTTTGTTTCAAGAGCGATGCTTGTCTTTGGATGCAGGTGACGTGTGAGTTATTATGGCGACGGCAGGAAGATGCAGACAGATATTTTCATACATTTTTTTTGAATTGTACTGTGCACTCAAAGATACAAGAAAAAAATAAGCCGTTCTGTAACTTACTGTAACCCAGAGAAAAAGAATATTTCAACAGGAAGCAGAAGCGGTGAAAAAAGTGAGATTAACGTTGTGCGTCATCATCTCCCCCAACCCCCAAACCACGAAGAAGATAAGGAAGCAGGTGCCTCGGTTTGTATTCAGGAAGTTCATATCACGAGCAGGACTTTTTCACTTGCCTTGGTGGTTGGAATTACTTGAACCAGCACTTCACTTTTGAATTGTGAAGCCTTTCCCCGTTCTGTACAGATGGCTTCTTAGAGAATCTGATAGATGAATGCTCACACTGTAAACTATTGTCAAGTCCACAATTTGAACTTCCATTCAACGCGGCGCATCGCAGAGAGGAAAGAGGCACTTAGGCTGGTTGTCTTTTCAAAGAGCCCACAATTCTTAATGGCCATCATATGTTTTTCCTGCCTTTTGTGAGGCATCTCGTGTCTCTTTCACCTAAGTGTGGATTGCCTATTTGTCTTTTCAGAGCCAGGCAATTTATATCCCCCCAGCTTTTATGCAAACTCACCGAAACTGAGCCTTTTCCCTCTGAATTGGACGTTTTTATGGTTATAATTTTGCCACTTTAAAGGCTGGCAAAGTTGCCCCAGAGGGCTTCCAGCCTCTTATCATTTGTGTTGTGTTGTAGTGTCCAGGGAAGGGAACATTTGCTGTCTTTGACTATTTTTATATGCCCAACAAATATCTTTTTTGGGGGAACGAAGTGATGTTCACGTGGGAGCCACGTTGGGATGTTATCTACCTGGTAATTTAGATCAGATGTAAATGTCATTGCACAATGACTAAGTGGTGATTATCCAGATAAAACACGGTTCTGTTAATAGAAGCCATGCAGGACACAAAAACACGAGAAAACATTTATTTCATTCTTGTGCTACTGTAGTCGTTCTGCAAGTACTGATAACGTTGTATTCAAGAAAGTAATTTGGGAAATGAATTGGGAGCACGGCAACAAGAAACAGTAGAACAGTTGTTTGTTCGAAAGCCTTCTGTCTGTCAGAAGGAAACATGGAAGTGGTGCGACGTTAATCTGGATCCTGTGAAACGTCAGAGGGCCCAGGTTGGGACGAGAGCACGGGCCAACACGTTGTGTGCTTCTGACACACTTTGTCTTTTAGCCACGATCATGGTGCTAACGTTTTAACCGTGATGACAAATGGCTGCTAACCTTAACGAAGCAGTCACTGTTATGTTTCTTGTCCAACCCGTCTGGCCTCGTCGCCACGACGCTGCCACGTTTCCAGATCTGGGCAACTAGCTTGTTGAGTGCAATGTTGCTGATATGGTCAAAAACTCCGACCAGGTTAAGTCAAATTAATTTGAGTTCATTCATTAATTAGCTCAAATGTATGCACTGTCACAAGCTTCAGGATCCAACCTCGGATTTACGCTCCATTTACTTTTGCTTTCAGTTCTGTTTCCGTTGAATAGGATCACTGATGTGCAGGTGACTGCCTCAGGTGGGCCCCTCTGTTGGACTGCTGCCTGAGCCTGTTGCCCAGAACGGACGTCAAACGTGGCTTAACTATATGTTCTGAACGCAAAAAGTATTGATTTCTCTATCGAAGCGTACAGGTATGAGTCCTTGTATTTCACTGTGTGGGCTGCTGCTTTGTCACCAGTCAAACTTCACTGAAATGTATGACAGCATGGAGGTGAGCCCCCCCCCCCCGCTGTGACTCCCACCACCCCTGCCCCGTCCTATCTCATCCCATTTTGCGCTCCTGCACAATTAAAAATGCATCAGGGATCGGATTAGATGCACGATCCCCGGCTCTACTGATCCGGAGGGTGAAGCTGTCATGGAAAGGGATGGAGGGGGTGGAGATATAAACTGGGGATGAAGGGAGGAAGAGGGATGGATAGGTGGGCAGTCCCCCTCCCAGCTCCTTTCCTTCTCCTCCACCTCCTCCTGCCTCTGTTACTGCAGACTCCTCCTCCATCCTCAACACACTCAGTCACTTCTTTTATTTACTGCTCCTCCCTCAGCAGACTCATCCCTCACCTGTCCTTTGGCTTTTCCTCCCTCCTCCCTTCCTAGCTGTCCCACTGTCCTCCATCCAATCTTTCTCCCATTCCCTCAGCCTTTCTCTCTCTCTGTCTGCATACAGCGTGCATGGCTTCCACTCCTCCTGCCACAGATGTGTCCACATGTAATCCTTCTTCTTTTGCCACGTTGGGCTCTTCTGCAGGATGAAGCGGCACTAGATCCTAGTGAGGGAGGATGTAAACTGGATTCTGAAGCAGGTACAGTAGGCAGAACATTTACCTGACTTCAAGATACTACAACAAAAAAGAACCTCTGGTTTGAGATGCTCTTCATTACACCCAGGTATTGAGAGGTTATTTCAAAGTTTGATACAATGCAGTTACGGAATAAGTGCTAACTGCAGCTGACTGACCTTCATGAGACTGACTTTGAGCATGTCAGTTACAACACAGGCCATTCGCTCTTTAACATGATTCTGATGCTGTAAGATTGTGTTTATCATAAAATGAGGCAATTCACATTTTAATGCCAATAAAGTAGTGCTTCGGCCCATCTGCAGGGTTGTAGCTGGGAATGTTTAAGAATCCTTTTTAAGTTTTATGGTTTGATTTAAATGATCAGGTTCAGTTTACACCAGCAGTGGATGAACCACGGCTGATTAACAAAGAACGGCACCTACAAAACATCATTATCGTGGTGATCGCACATGTTTCAGTCATGTGACTGTTTATATTGAGTTTGAATTATTTTATCAGATAGAACCAGAGCTGGGCCTTTCTTTTGTTGTAGGTGCTGGCTGGGCAGAGGCGGGGTGGTACGGTTGGTCATGCTCAACTCGTGTCACTACCACAGTACTGCTAAACAGCATCTGGCTTGGATTAACTAGCTAACGAGAGAAGCTGAATTTGCAAAAAGCTTAAAAACATCAAAGGCCTGCTGCCATCACAGCTGTCACAATGAAGGTAGAGTGATGCAGCGGCTTTTTTGAAGTAGTCGTCTACACGACCAGCCACTATTAGATATGATGTGCACATGTCCTGCTGACACTCCGCAACTTTCACACTGGCCAGTCTGATCAATGCCTCCTCAGCTCAGCGACTGCAGGCCGTTTCCCAGCTGTCACTTCCTGTCTGAGGTGATGAACCAGAAATGGCCTCTCTGACTGTTACCTCTGCTCCAGGCCTCCTCGCTCTCCTCCCTCATGCCATCAAGCTTCTTCACGCTGCGCTCCTTCCTCCATCAGTTGCTCCAGGTTGAAATGTTCTGAAAGTTTCCCGTCAAAGAAATACAGTAGTTCTGCATTTTGGGGAATGAGCTCGGTCGTGGTTAGCCTAGCTTAGCATGAAGACCGGAGTCATGGGGAAACAGATGCCTGACTCTGTCCAAAAATCCAAAATACAGCCAGGCTAGTGGTTTCACCTTGCCTCCAGTCTTTATGCTATGCTAGGCTTATCACGTCCTCCCAAATTAACTTGACATGAGCGTTGTGTCCATCTTCTCAACAAGTATATTTCCCAAAATGTTGACATCTTCCTTTACGGCTAGGTAACAGAAGCAGTCCCTAATGCTGCAAGCTCTACATTACACATGTGGGTCTTATCAAGTTGACATGGCTAACGTGTTAGCAAACACTTGCCTATTTACACACTCAGAAGACGCAGAGCAACATTAGCATTCACTACTTGTGTTTCCAGTGGCCATTCCGTTCTATACAAATATTGATTAGTGCAGCTTTGGGGTTGGGGGTCAAACATTTAGCACTCAATTATCAGACAAAATATGTGTAATGAGCTGGGGAATGTTTGCTAACCCCTCTACCTCCTCTCCATACCACTACTTCGTAACACACTATTTCAGCACACGCAAAAAAACCCTGAAAAGTTTGTTGACTTCATGAAACTTTGCTTTTCACATTTGTGCTTACAACTGAACGTTTAGTATTTCATCACCTCCATCAGTCTAAATGTTGAGGCAAGAAAAAAAACCCCACAGGTTAACCCATGCTGGAAAACAGGAGCGCTCACGTCAGTCTTAATGCCATGGCTGGTGACACTGCTGCTAACTTCCTTCCTTCCTTCCTTCCTTCCTTCCAGGAGGGAAGGAGGGAGGGAGGTGAGGAGAGCTGTCCAGCCTGTGTTGGGGGGTTGGATATTAGGACGCCCACCAACAAACAATTTATCTTCTCCATTCATTGTCGGATCAATGAGTACAGGAGTGACCCCCCCCCACACACACACTTCCTCCACTCCCTTTGACATTCACTCTGCGCTCCAACTCCATCAGGTCCCAGCTCCGAGGAAATTTGCATCTCTTTGAATGTGACGCTTGGAAAAAAAAAGAGAGTAGGGAAGAAGGAAGAGGAGAAAAGAGAAAAAAGGAAGATGGGGAGGGCGGCAGAGAAGGAAGAAGGAGGAAGGAGGGAGGGGAGAAGAAAGGGGGGAATTTGGGTGGGGTATATACGGGGGGTGTGTGGGGGGGGGGGGGGGGGGGTTGGCCAAAGATTAAATTTTGCCGGCTAAAAAATTAGAAAAAAGGGCCCCCCATAT
>JAVQJF010038757.1:0-21666 GCA_036023855.1 Gadopsis marmoratus | reverse complement strand
ATAAAGTGTTGCTGTAACTTGGTATCTGATATGATGCTGCTGCTGCTGCAGCGCAAACTATTGATGGGTACAATGCATTTGTCAGCCCCCCCACCCAATGTCACCACCAGCCGTCACTGAACATAAGCATTTATACATAAGAAGGCGTTAAAGAGCTTTGAAGAGTTAGGACCACACCAGCATCTAAACTGAACAAAATGGGTCCAGAAGTATTTGGACAGTGCCACCATTTTTGTACTGTTGCCTCTGTTGCACCATCACAATGGTTTTGAAACGAAGCAATAAAGATGTGATTGAAGAGTCGACTTTCAGCTTTAATTCAAGGGTTTTAACAAAAATATCACATTAAATGTTTAGGAATTACAACCATTTTTACACAAAGTCTCCCATTTTCAGAGGCTGTGCTTTGTATTGGAGACTCCGTTTCCTACATGACCTCAAACACAGCTTCGGAATTTCTGTAGCGCAGTTCTTTGTTACTTATTGGCTGACAATTACACTAATTCTGATATCTCTATGATAAATTAATGTCAGCTGATAATATTGGCCCACCTAGACCTATAAGCTGTTTCTGCCTCTATAGCGTTCGGTGTATTTTTGGCTCCAAAGTGCAGAACCATTAGGGTGCCCATTTTTAGCATCACCGACCCTGGTGAGAACTGACCCTCTAACTTGGGCGGCGCTAGTTCTTTGCTCACCTCAGAACACCCTATACTTTATAAAACAGGGGCATCTACTGTCATTATCCAGACCTGGAGGAAGCCACATGCAGGTCTGTGTTCGTTTTGCACGGCGGCGGTGTGCCCGACTCCTCAACCCACAACCTGAAAACAAGCCCCTCATCTAAGTAGACAGAGAAGTAACGGCGGTGCGACTGATGAATGCAAATAGGGGCTGTGGTCACCGTTTGTCTGGTTTCTGACTTTCAAATGTAAAACTCCTCTTTTTCAGTGGGCTGGTTTTAATTAACTGAGGACAGGAACAATTTTACACCAATGACTTGTGTTTTACTCTCATGTGTGGGTATTATTTTAACTTAGAGCGCAACCTCCCAACTGGATGCCAGGCTCTACGTCCCGTTTGTCCTGCAAGCAGAACGTGGATGAGCCTTTCTCCCCAGCCTGGGGGAATCAGTCAGTGGGTTTGTTCAGGCTTTTCCATGGTGTAATTCAAAATGGGTGGAGGGAGGCAGGACATTTTTCATATATATACGTTTCTGCTCTATGTACTCTTCACCAGTTCTTTTTTCTTTGTGGAATAGCTCTAAAAGTAGCGATTATGCATTTGCTTTGATTTGAATATGACTCTCTGTATTATAGATACTGGATCTGCGTGTGTGCATAAAGAAATGTCCAGGTGCAAATCGCCACCTCTGGCAGTCATGAGGAACAGAGGGTATGTATTGACATCTCTTATTCACACGATGCCACACCCCTCACGCCTGCTGATCAGCTGAACGACTCACTTTCCTTGATATGAGAAGTGCTATTGCAGAGAGGTGAACAAACCAATATCTTGAAAAAGTAAAGGCCATTAAAATCGAGAGTGATTTTTCTACTTTACCAAACATTCAGTGATCTGTTGACACTGAAATGTGGCTAGACATTAAGATTCATGACATATATATACTGTATATACTGTATGTATATATGTATGTAGCCCGACATCAAGCTAATTCTGAGGATTTTGAACATTATTAACTGAAAACATTTGGGTTGTTGACAACAGGTCAGTCACAGCAAGCAATTTGAAGACCTCACACTGGGGGATTGTGCCTTTTTCATACTTTTCTGACAATACTTAGGCCAAATAATTGAACAATTGAGCAATTAACTGAGTGATCAAGAAATAGTTATATAGCACAAATCATTTAACAGCAGAGGTCACACATAATTATCAGCATGTCTGTGTGAAGCAGGAAGTGGGTCAGTAAACTGATCATCTTCTCGTCATAATAAGGTTCGTGTTTCTTCCCCCATCCAACTTACTTTGCTTTGTGAGAACAATGTCATTATTTCTGAAAAGAATGATGCATTTCAGTGGACTGTACAGTGCTTTAAACATTCAAAAAAAATCCATATATTCTCTTATTCAACCATATCACACAGTCTTCATCAGCAGATGAGGTTTGCTTATTTGTCACGTAGCTTTCCACTGTTCTGAAAATTGTCAGCACCTTGCAAAGAGCAGCAGACAAACAGCCGGCGCTCAAGGTCCACTTACTCGCTTTCTCTGCTGCTATCGGCCGTATCACACCGCATTCGTCAAGCGATGAAGTGGAGCCGTCCAATCCCTCCATTATTCTGACCACTTGTTTTCCATCCATGTTGGCTAAAAGGGTCCACGTTGTGTTAGCTGCTGTTAACCGGAGTCAGGAGTGAACTGTCAAGCTTACCCGTAGCTTTGTTTTCCTCATAGGCTTCCCAGAACAAATGAACAAACTGGGAAGTAGCAAATATTTGTATAAACGTTTGTGGTACATTCAGGAACAGCCCTGGAAGCTACATCATATTGAAAGCGGACAACTCGGACTAACATATTTGCCTCTGGCTGGGACACAGTAGGAGGCTGTGCTTTCCCTACCTGACCTTGGCTACTGACCTTGGCCCTGTTTACTTGTCCTGCTTAGATGGCTGATGAGACGCTCGCTTGGCATGTGCTGTTAGTTTAGCACCAACCTCAGCTGGATGGTGGTGGAGTTGAGCGTAGCTATGCAGAGCAGTAAATCCACACCGTAGCCTACTCATCAATCAGTGTGCCCATGTCGCTGCCCCCCCCCCCCCCGTCGCCGCTTCCCCTGCAGCTTAGCTGAGCTACGTCCCTCCTTATACACGTTCCGTGGCACATGATTAATCCTACCTTTCATATCTCTTCTCATGTGTCAGCACCTTCCCTGCTTTATAGGCTTATTCTGAAATGAAGTGACAATTCCGCTCTGAAATATCACCAAATTAAGACTGCTGGCATGTGTAAACAACGCAAACATACACCAAAAGCCATAAATCAAGCGGAGGGTGGTGCCTAACTCTGCTATTAAAACTTTGTTGACCCTGTAATATTGAGAGGTTGTTCTGTGTGGTTGAGCCGTTTTTAGCTGATTCTACATTAGCCCTTCGCAGCTTCTCTTAGCTGACTACTCATTATTGATGATATCTGTGATGTTGTGTGCATTAGTTCTTGAAAAAAATGTATTCATAAGTCACACATGGATTTATTGCAGTGTAGGTCACAAATAAATATGGGCATTTGGGAAACGGCAGATCTTAACGGGGCATTTCACTGATACTACTGCATTTATGTGCCGACGAATAATATAAGCAACATAATTCAGATATCAGTTGAAAATACAATAAAATTACAAAAAGTAAATACACAATTCTCAAAATGTTTATGAGGTCACTTCTTTACATTGAATGGGGAACTGAAATTTGAATTCTCTTCACCTTTTGTGTATGGAAAAATAAAAAGCTTTGTGTTTTGGACATTTGCGTTTTAATTTCAATAGATATAGTGTAATTTCAATAATTTCCTCTGCCATAGCGCTGTATGGCCTGCAACCATTCATACATGGTGTTTTTACCCACTTTTCAACAAGCCCACATAGTGTCCATCCGCTAACAGCATCAGCCGTCAAGCTGGTTAACTCCATGTTAAGCTGTTTGAATTGAAGTGATGAATTATTTCAAGTGCCCATCCACACAGATATTCCAGCAGTCAAATTACAGTCCTGACAGCGTTGGTGGGAACCAAGAAGTCACGCTAATGTGACCAAATAACTGCACGAGTCAAAACAAGCAGTGGGGATTTGCTGTATATCAGGGATACTCAACTGGCCACTTGTACAAAATGACAGGAGGCCAGGGGCTATTGAATAAAACATTAATAATATTTATCAGATAAAATGGACAAACATTCAAAAGGCCCATTACTGTATAAGATGGACACAAAAAAAATATGAATCTGTCCATTTTTCATTGAATTGTCAACCTTTCAACTCATCTTTGCCAACTGGCAAATCCAGTCGCAGCAGCCCCTTGTAGTTTTTGGGAGACGTTTGCCCTCAGGATGTCTCCCCAGGCAGACGCCGAGTAGACTCCTCCACGGGCCTCGACGCAGGTCACCGGTGTCACCACAGCACTGCACATATAGCTGATATGCTGATAGGCCAAAGGGATCTTACTGAACATCTACTCATTGGTTCAAACAAACAAAACAAGAAAAAAAAAGAGATTCGGTCCACGGGCCGTAAATTGAGTGTCACAAAAAATCACATTCATTTCCGTGGAAGGTCAACAACAGCAGCACATTGTAGACATTTGAGCTTCTGTCGGGAGTGCTGCAAATACCCTTTCGTGGTTTGAAGCCACAGAAGGTTTCGCATGTTTATAGTAGGAGTGAGACACTTGGATGGAAAGGAGAGGGAGGGCAAGTGTCTCTGGAGCTGTGAAGATGTGTGTGCGCAGCCTGCTGGGGACTCTCTGAAAACCGGCTGCTGCCTTCTGAGGCTGACTCGCCTGCATATGCATGAAGTCAAACGTTGTGAGCGGATTGGAACTGACTGAAAGGGAATATGACAAGCTTCGTCTTCGGCGTACGAGCGCGCACATGTGGGCTCAAGATAATGCACATGTGCCCAGACACACAGCTACTCAAACGTAAGGCGCAGTGCTGAAACCAGCTGTTCCACTGTGTTTAAATTACCACCTGTCAGCACAAATTTAGTCTGCTTCTGAAGGGGCTGGAATTTAAATTTTCAGATCTGCCATAGAAATCACTCAACCACCCCTCCTTCCGTTGTCATCCATCATAAAGTACAGGCAGTGGGGGCCTAGCCATCAATATTCCTCATTTCGTTTTGCGATCACAGGATTTAGTTCAGTCTTACTCAAACAGCTCTGCACATGAAAAGACACTTTTCATAATTTTTTAGAGATACAGAGGTTCTAACAGCTGTAGAACCTTTGCGTACAAGATATCCGGATGAAACCACGGAGATAATTAAGTCCTTGTGTTTCTATTGCTGGCGGACACCAAAGATACAATTTTGTGCGATGATGTGTCTTCTGAATGTCTGTCAGAAATGCGTTTGTCCAGTGAAATCTGTACAAGTCATTGCCGAGGTCACAGCAGACAAAACCCATCTTGATTAAGATGGAAACAGGAAACTCTTCTTTTCATTCATGTACAACAAAGATATTACTGTATATCCCTGTAAACAAATAGCAAAGATAAAATTAGAGCACGGCTTTGCAAGAAATGGAGGTCATTTATCCCTTTTACATTTCCTTCAGCCATATAAGTATTTCTAATTAAATGATCAAGCATACAGGAGCAGCTAGGCCATGGGTCTTTGGCTTTGCGGCGAGCGAGGATTGCGTCTTTCTCCCAGCAGCCCCGGAGTTGAAAGCAGATCAATAGCGCACGTCCTCAGAGGAATCATCATTTTGATCCTGGCTGTGACTCTGGATCCTGCCTGTCCTCACTCAAGCCTCTGTCTCTTGTCACTGGCAATGAGCAAGTGGTAATAACTGAAATGACATGATTACCTTTAATTCAATGCAAATGTTGCCCCTTAGACCCACAGTGCTCCATCAGCCCCCGGGCATCAAAGATGGCCGCCATGTTGTGGCTTAAATGTTCCCGAGTAGCTATAAAAGGCTGGCATCGTACTTCTCCCACACCTCCAGGCGTCTAGATATTTCACCCCAACACAATAGAAGATATTGTGCAGTCGGCTTATTTATGGATTGACACTGTTCCCTTTTGGCTTGCAGGGCAGAGCTCTGCCACGGTCTAATGAGGCAGAAGACAACCTCAAATCAATAGCTGCTCGCAGTGCAATGCGACCAGAACAGCCCCAACGCAGGACTCCAGTAATTAAATGCATAATGGCCGGCTGGTTAAAGGTTTTAGAGCAGGGGAGTTGTTTTGCGGAGTTTGACCGAATGTAGGTTAAGTCGTAGCTTTTCTTGTCCTGTCAAACCATATCTCCCTCCTCTGGTGAGCAGGTGTTTGTAGTCTTCTGGCCTTTTTAGATTTAATGCACAGAGGCTTAGCATATTCCCTGTAGATTACTTGATGTCGCGCAAATGACTGCAGCGGTGCAATGATTTTATGTTGGTCCGTTGTCCACTGCGGACACGAACTGGCCCCACTCACCAGGCTACAGACCATAGTGGTAAGAGGGAGACTGTGGAAGTGTCGTCTACTCTTTACATTGGCATTCCAAAGATTTCTTTTAATGACGACCTCCGTGTTCCTCAACAGAGCAGAGTCTTATTCGATGTCATGGCCATCAATTTGAATTATTTCAGTTTCATGTAACAAATGACTTTAAATACCACAATACAGCCGTAGCCAACTTTGCTGCGATGAACAGGTTCGTCAGAGTTCTTTGTTGTTGTAACAGGGAAAGTGGTTTAAACTGCTTTATCGTATTTCTGTGTTATCAGTCGTTTCTAATCAAAAATCCTTCTTGGGAGAAATAGTAACAAAGCACACCATTGACATTTTAACACTGTATGAGGTTATTGCAGCAAACATGTTACACATCCAGCAGATACAGATTATTATTCATTTAGAGTCTTGTTTCAGGTCCAGCATTCACTCTCCTTTTAGCTCTGTAGCTGCTACGCTCCACCAGCTGGTTGCTAACTTTGTCTGAGCTGAATGAGCTGAAAGAGGCTACAATACAGCATAGAGCACCTTCAAACTGCAGAGCTGGGCGATAACGCTCTAAGTTTGTCACCACGAGTCACATTGCACATAGTTGTGTGATGCATTGTTGATATAAAAATAGTGATTAATGCAGCTTTACGTTCTTATGCACATAGACCTGCCTTTTTACTTATCAAACAATTTCATGTCTACGCAAGCCTTAAAATAATTCTTTCCTTTTATACTCAGCCAATCAGTCACCTTCTGTTTGGGCTGGTTATCTTAATCAGATATCTTTAATATTATCTGAATATCATTCATGGAAGTAGGTTTCAGTTCAACTTACACTGTAAAGGACGGCTCCCTGCCAGTCCACCATCTTTTTTCTTATCTAACAAACTTCATTAGAAAAAGCTAAACAAAAGGTCTGCAACTAATCCTTTTAAATATCACAGAAAAACACACTATGTAATATATTTCTTTAAACAGCTTAGTTTTAACCAACACATATCCACCACTGTCACCTGGGTAAACTAATCTAATATTTGTCATTACGTCTTTGAAATTATTCATTTATTGGATTTTACAAGCAAGGTATTATTGGGGAGATGATTCACATTCTGTAAAGATGTGAAATAAATGGCAGGAACAGGGTCATTAAAGGCACACAAAAGCAATATCCAGAGCCATTGCCTCGGGCTTTGCGGCTTTTTATTGTTGCATACCGCTGCTGGGCAACTCAGGCAAGCTGCTGGTATCGGGCCATAATTGAAGTTGATATTAAAAGACAGGAGCAATGCGTAAGTCATGAGAGGGACACAGCCGGGTCATCGCAGCCAAATGACATGCCGGTGTAGCTGCAGTCACCTTCCGTGTATACTTGACAAACTGCAGCCACTGGCCTACGCAGGGAACAAAACAGATACATAAACCACTGCCCTTCACACAAGCCCTTGGCTGCAGCACTTTGGCATAATAGCATTGTCACTGTTAAGATGTACTCAGAGGACAATAACTGGAAGGAGAGACTAAAACGCGACACGACACCAACCTCACCTCGAGCTGTTCGTATGCTGTGTGAAGGGCAGCTGCTGCACTACTGAAGCACCTGCCGGGCGTGGGACATGTTATAGCCCTCACCCATCATTTTTCAGGACATTAATACTTGGACATGCTGGTTTCAGCCTGCACAACATGTGCTGACAACATGATTCCTGCAGAAAATAGAATGGTTAAGGAAAGGCTCATCCTGAGCAACAGGTGTGCAACAGCAGTAAGTTAGTGATCCAAAGAGAAGATATCTTTGCTCTGCATCACATGGTGCTCTGATTCAGTCTATTTCTAAGATGATGTGCCGGAAACTGGGTGGAGCAGGTTCACAGTAATCTGTCATAGTGGGCTAATAATGTCACCGGCATCCGACTCCGCTGCACACCTCCCAGTGCTTTTGCATACAATGTGCAACGTACAAATGATCGCTGGTTTGATTCACTCTTGAAACAACTTGATTTGCTTTGGAAAGTTTAAAGCACTTTTTGAAAATCAGATTAAAGCTACACTGATGCTGTAGGGTGGTTTGAAAATGTGATTAAACCCACATTTTAGAGATGCTGCATGTCTCACAACGGCTACTGGAATCACATTTCCAGCTGTGCTTTCTGTCACTCTGCAGCACTTTATGTCGACATCAAGTCCAGCGTGTAGTTCGTCACACTCGCTGACGCTGTGTGGGCCTTTTACATTTACTTCAACTGCAGAGAAAGCCAGGCCTTTTATTTAAAACCTGCTTATATTAGAGGCGGGTGTTTCGTTCTAATACAGAGTTTCTAACTACAGACGATCATAATGTTAACAAGAAGCCCAGCTGTTATCTGATCTGCTTCTGTTTTAATTTGCTGTTCATCCTGTATGCTCGCCACGTCCTCATTTCTCCTCTTGATGAATTAATTATAATCGACATTTCTACGGCACTAATTCCATCTGTACAACAACAGTCATGTCAGCTTTACACAGAAACACTGTTTCCATTTAGTATTTAATTCCAATCGCTTCTACTTTACGGTTTACTGTACACTTCCTGCACACAGGCTGCACTTTATTTTGAAACAGGCAAGAGAAACTTGACTGTTTGAGATGCAGACATGTTTGTTTTAAATATCTGCAGTATTCTTTGTATTTTCATTCTGATTGTGGAGCGTGTGGAGTTCTTTTCAGATGTGCATTAATGTCACAGGTGTCTGTGTGAGTGAATGGCTGATTGACAGCCTGTGTAGGCTTTGTATGTAATGTCATGTCAGAAACGCTGATCTCTTGAGGCTTTAAATTTGAAACACCTGCCAAGCGCTGAGTGTCACTGACATTAACCCAACAGCCCTCAGAAGAAAGGCAAAGTAGAATCGTTTTGAATAATTTAGTGCATTAAAGTGATGCCTCTGATCAGAAGAGAACCAGTGGTGTGGAACGGCATGACTCTGTTGTTGTACTGATGGAATTAGTTCTGTGGAAATAAACATTTTACTGAACTGACTCTTGACAGCCAGTGTTTATTACCTGGACTTCAGAAGGGATCTGTTTCTTTGGATCTGTTTCTTTGTGCTGACCGCACACCCCTCCAAAACGTTGCTTCACTTGGATGTTTGAGCTTGACGCCAGAAGGCCGCACATCGCTTCCTTGGCAGAAAAGAGAAAGAGGTGATGTCGGCATTCAGCACAAAAAGGCAACGATGTGCTATGATCCGTATTTTTTTGCAGCACGAGGCATCTGTCATTGTCTCCAGCTTGCGTATTTGAAGTGATACTTTGGAGATTAAAAACTGACTGTATGTAGCTTAGCCATGTTCTGCGAATGCTGTAGTCATACACAACATGACACGGGGGGGGTGTCATCACTCAACATCAACATATTCATTCTATTATTCATACTTGCTGCAGTCTCCATTGGCTGTAACAAAGCTCTGCTCTGACAGTGGTAGACCCGCGCACACACACTCCACGCCTGCCATGTGAAATTGTAGATTTCGCCTAGTTAATGCAGTCAAATGAATTATTAATTGTAATAAGTGGAGCATTGCAGACTCTGTGTTTTATTGCGTCCTCCTTCGCGGCTCTGTGACATTACAGAAATGGCAAATGTGTCCAAGACAGACTGAGCCCATTAATAACGGAGCTGAGCTTTGTTTCCTCTACGACGCCAGACCTCGCGCGGCGTGAATACGGCTTCTAATGTCTGGCTGTGTGGGATCTGCAGCATTTTAATGGCGTCCCCTCCAACCCTGCATTGTAATCTTATGAACTGTTAATTTAAGGGCAACAAGGTTGCTTTTAAGAGCACAATGGTTATTTGCAGCACGTGAAGTGGAGGTGTGTGCAGCTTCAGCTGGTGCAAATATGTGATCCTCTTCACATCTTTAAACGTGAAACCATTTCACCACCACAAACTGTCTTGTATAAAAGCTGCATTATCGTTTGTCTGTGGAGTCTTTCAATAAATGTAAAGTCAACTTTCTATAGATGGATTCTTCCCTTTATAGTCACCTACATAAATGCTGTTTCATAAGAAATGTGGGCTGTAGCCGACTCAGAATTGTGTCAGTGGAATCGGATTTGGATGTTCAAACCCGAGTATTTGTTCCATATACGCTATCAAGCGACGCTGTATTGAACTGCCAGATTTCTGAACGGGGTTCGGTGTGATGTTCAGGGCCAAGTTAGCCCTCTGAGCTAATGTGTGCTAACTACGCTAAGGATGGCCCCTTTTAAACTATTCAAAATAGTCTTTTATGTTCATGTAAGGAATCTCACTTGTCCCAGTTAACGCCAAACACTAAAACACATGTAAAGGAGCACACGGTCAAGTGATATGAGACAAAAACAAAATATTAATAATAATAATATCTGACTGTCATCCCTGCGGTTGGTGTTCTGATTCCAGCTCCTCCCGTCCACATGTCGAAGTGTCCCTGGGCAAGACACTGAACCCTAAGTTGCCCCCGGTTGTGCGTCTACGCTGCCTGTCTCTGACCAAGTCCCTGGTCCCCGGTCACCATAGAAGGCTGACCGCTGCTCCAGATGAATTTCACCGTGGAACGCGATTGTATGTGTGTTTGAACATTGTTCTCTGCATGTGTGTATACGTGTATAGTGATTGACCATTAAAAAACGATCGAACATCCAGCATAATAAATCCATCAATGTAGGTTATCCTGCATGTGTAATATTATAAAAAGCATTCAGGCAGCACCTCAAATATCCCACCATGCCCTGCAAAAAGCCTAGTTTAGCTTATGGCCATGCAGTTTCTAACGCTGTTGGTTTTTTCTTGTGGCATCTTCAAAGTGAATGTTTTGGCTAATCCTGCGGCTTTTCAGCAGGACTTTTGGGGGGTCTGCTATTGGCATGAACGACTAAGCCCTTTGACTGACTATGCGCCAAAAAGATGCAACATTAATAACAGCGACTTCTGCGCTGACAAAGAAACCGACAGATCGACTGATGATTCGAATCTTCCACGTTCAGGCGGCAGCGCTATGAGAAATTACAATTCAGAGAGGGAGCTACACCTCATGTCCCGGCTGACTAGGGTTCAGAGCACAGGCACGGTGGTCTGTAATTTATTACCCTCTTATACGAAATGAGCTCTGGTACGCTATGGTCTCCTGGAGTTAATGTAATTCTTACTTAAAGAGAGTACAAGCCATTGACAGAGACACACAAAAAACAGCACACATGTGGACTTATACATAGTACAACTATTTTGAAAAAGTCAAGAAAAACTGTAGACAGTACAGGCAGTGAGTAAATCTAGGTCCCTTGACAGTTGCACAGACAGCCAGGATGAATAAATATTTAATTCTGTCTTGAGTGGCACTCCAAGAAAAGAAAAGCATAGGTGTATCTATATTTTGATGCAAAATTAATAGAGAATCCGTATTCGAAGCACATAGTAAACTGATGCTCCAGGCTTTTGTTGAACACAGAGTGCCATTTTAATTATATAAGGAGAATTATGTAAGACATGTGGGTTTACATTTTTAACTTCATAATCCACATTTACCTTTTTACACTTTCATGGTTTGGAAGATGAATCCATTCAGAAAAACCTTTACATTCTAGCACAGCATGTAATCTAATTTATAGTGATAACTGGCAGATTTAGCACTTCAATTTTTAAACAATCAGCCCGGCATTTCAGACAGAGCTGGACAAAATCAGGCATCTAATTCTGAACAAGATGTCGATGTGTCTGCTTCACTGACTGCTGTTGCTATTAGATTTAATCAGCTGTAGCTTGACAACTAACTTTAACTCCATGAGCTGGTTGCCTCACTTGTTTTAAAACCAGAATCCAACCACACCAGTTGATGATCTTTTGTGGAAGACATGGTGGCTAAGGACTAGTATTGTCCCCGAATTGCAGGATAGAGAAACACAATGACGGCTGGTGGTGACATTGGGTGGGGGGGCTGACAAATGCATTGTACCCATCAATAGTTTGCACTGCAGCAACTGTAAAAAATAAGCCCATTTCAATATATCCTGCGTTTTTCTTTCTATTTCCTCCGTTTTTCTTGTGACTATTTGGTTCTCTTGCTCCTCTAGGTCCCACCAAAATTGAAGACAATCTGTTTTAAGATTTTTTACAGTTATTTTATTATATTTATTGTAAAGGACAGGGAGGGCTGAGCCGTGCTAGCCCATTGATACCAGTTGCCCATGCCTGCACCTACATTACCCACAACGCAACTCAACCACAGACAGTTTGTTCGGAGATTGGGGGTGTGTTATGCTAGTAGCAGGTCTGGTAAGCTCACTGCTCTCTTAACTCCACAACAACAGATTGATTTTAATTTCAAACTTGTAGTCTGCCAAAATGATCACAAAATCAAAATAGAAATTTGAGAAAAATTTACAAAAATGCTCAAGGAGGGCATAAGGGTTAAGGGACATCATTTGAGGCAATTTATACAGCTCTGGAAAAAATTAAGAGACCACTCCAAATGTTTTGATAATTTTGCAGTGGTCTCTTGAGTTTTTCCAGAGCTGTATATTATGAATTTAGATTTTGCGTGTTGCCCATCTGGAGACACTAGTAGCTTTATACAACTTTTTTCACATTGGTATTAGCACTCACCAACAGCTATAAACAGACTTTGATGTGTAAAATCAGTACAATTTCCCTTTAAGATGGTAAGATTTGCATGTAACACTTCATCAAAGTTGAACACAATGCAAAAATATTGTGCAAATTCACTTCACTTCTGTAGGCAGATCCACACAGTGCAGAAATTCCACTGAAATTTGTTGATCTTGGTACATAACGCTGGTGTGACAAAACCCTAACTTTTGTGAATCCAAGCTGACTAACGTTCCTGTCGTCACCTTCCAACCCTGCAGGGAGTATTAGAAACTCAAAGTCTAGATTTTCACAGGCGCAACCCTTAAAACTTTGATCTTAAAGTGAGCTGATGAGCGATGCACTGACAAGCAGTGGGGTGGAGGTGGTGGTGGTTGGCGGGGGGGGGAGGGGGATTGATGGTGGTTCCCTACCTGGTCAGCAAGCTTTCCCAGCCTGTGAGGCTACAGCAGCAAAGAGGGGCGGAGGAGGAGGAGGAAGAAGAGGAGCAGGAGGTAAGGAGGGAGGGCGGAGACAAAACCAAGTATGAGATATGTGGGTGGGGTTATGATAAAACAAGGAAGGAAGAAAAATGTAAAAATGGGAAACTCAAAGAAACAAAACAAGCAAGTCAGTACTGAAAAACCTGCTCAGTCAAATGTTAGTTTAACTATTTAAAGCTGCTAGATATAGTTTTGTTAATTTAGGTAATTCAATGTAAGATTAGCTGTTTGCAGTAGTATTGACTGTTAATTCAAGCTATGAGCCATGCAGTTAGAAATCTCTGTTCTGTAAAATGACATTGTACTGCTGATTAAATTATGTAAAAAATCTGCAAAATTTCAAATTGTATTATAGGCTTGAAATGTCATCGTATCTTACCATTAACATCTATCCATCTATCTTGACAACCGAGTTAACTTTAACTGATTAACTTGAACAGATCACAAGAGATCCTTTTACTCCTTTGGGTTTTAATGGCAAACAGCAAAGGGGTGAAGCTTTGTGACATTTTTACACATAAATTGTGGAATAACCTGATTTGATCCACTTAAAGTTGCAAATCATAGCTGAAATGTAAGAGCAATGATCAGCTTGAAATGGAAGGATGAGGCTGATCCCGAGAAACAAAAGCTGAACGTCTCAAAAAAAGTGGCTTGTGTGGATGAAAGACGAAGGCGAAGAGTGAACGAATGAGTCTGTTCTCTCGCTGTAATCTTGTTCTTTCACTGCTGCTGGCTTAATACCCTGAATCTGGAAAAAGTGATTTTGGTCATTCTTGTTTTTGTTTTTTTTACACTTGTTTCGAGCACCCAGAAGTTGTGAAAATCATTCGACCGATTAACCACACTGTGAACCTTCAATGCAGTACACAAAGCAATACAACCAAAACTGCAGCTGCCGTTCCTCCACTTCAGCAGTGGTATTAAAACCCATTTAGGGTTGTATCTGTCAGTCCACTGTCCCTGAAAGCACCAATTCATCAGCCAGACTCTTAAACCTACATAGACAAAGAAATGCCTGGACATAGTTTTATTAACGGTTTTGCCAATTCTGAGCTCATTCCTTCAGTCAGTATCATTATAAGTAAGTGTTATACATCATATGATTCAAGGGAACCTGGACTCTCTTTCTGGTCCAGTGGAAACCTCACACCCTCACCTTTGAGTGAGGAAACCAAATTTGTCATAAAGAAATAAGTAAAAAGAAAATGCCCAGCGAAAAAACTTCCACCTGGGAATTTTTGTTTTTTCAATGTGCAAAGTTGTATTTAGGTGTTTTTGACCTCCATGTGAAGATTGGTGCAAACACAACTTTTCCTCAGTGAGTTACTGGATAGTGTCCTGGGAATTTTCTACAGTAGACAATGTGACAAAATATACATTTTGGGACCACCTCAGAGTAAAGTGTTACATATCATTGGGAAATAGACAACCTAATCTGTTGATATATTTCCATCCATTCCAGCCAATTTCCACTCAAGTGAGCCAGCAAACTTCTGTTCCCATATCACGTGATCGCACGCAATGAAAATGCAAATTAAATTGCAATGGAAACCTGAGAATCTCGCGCTTCCGACATGATTCAAAGGTCGTCTCTTATCATAAATGGTTCCTAAGTTAAATAATGTTTTGTAGAACACGGCATCAATGGTACGTGTCCATTCTCTGCGTTTACCTGCCTGAATATTTTTTTCCCCGCTGGTGAACTACACAAATGCAGCTACTAACCCACAAATACAGTCTCTGACAGTTTGGGAAATATGCTTGTTTGCCATCTTACCGAAAGTCATTTGAGTTTCATCTCCAACACAGAGATAGGTCCAGGACATGTTTAGCATAGCTTAGCACAAGACTGGCAAGCTAGTTACTATACTTCACTATAAAAACTGGCATCAGCATTGCCTGGTGTCAAAAACAAAAAAATCATATAAAGACTTAAGAATTATTGTATTTCATAACAAATTATTGGTGCTATGAAGAAATGTAATGATCACACATCATCAGGGGCTTTTAAATTTATTTTCGTCCAGGCTAAGGACTAAATTATCACACAAATACTGAAATAGCTCCAATGTGAAAGCTAAGTACTTTTTAGAGGGGTTAAATAATATACAACATACAGTATAAATATGACAGTTTTGGAGTTGTAGAAGGTGCATTTTTCATTTTTGACAGCTAAGTTTGCAGCTTTCCACCTCCAGTACATGCTAAGGCTGAAACATACCGTATCTCTGAGCTGGAGGCATATAGATACTGATGTCCTGAACTGACTACACAATGTACTCGACAACAATACCAACCTCCTGCAAACTGGATCCACAGTTAGAAACAAAACTCACACACTCAGCTGGTCGTCATTTATAAGCTAATGTATAGTTAAGTGGAATTTGTATGTATGACGGAGTAATTTACCTTTGAGGCTAATAGGCATTCAGCAAAACACCTGCTAACAAAGAGCTTAGCTTCAGCTAACTTGAACTTCTCAAATGTGCGCAGTTTTAATCGTGAATCCAGCCACAACGTCACACCATGAAACGTCCTCAGTCTTTGCGAAAACACAAAATGGAAGCAGAGAAATCCTCGGAATAAAGAGGCAAAAGTCTGACTGACCTGCAGGCAGATAGCCAGGTTGACCCTGCAACCGAAGGAGGTGCTGACGGCTCGGGGGTGGAGTCCCAGGTCCTTGAAGAGTTTGGAGAAGGACTGTGTCAGGGATGTCCTGGGACGCTCCTCCGCTACAACCACACATGTCCTCACCCGAGACAAGTCCAACCCTCGAGACTAAAAAGTTGTTTGGTGACACTTAGTATATTTTATTTTTGCATCCTTTCAGATAATTGTTTCTGAACCACTTTGGGTTCATAAAACATCAAACGTACAATACAAATTCTCCTGGAGAAAGAGCTGCCCCCCCTTTACCTTCAGGGAGTCTGTCTGCAGGCCAAGGCCTTTGGTGCAGAGCTCCATGACGCTGTAAGAGCAAAAAGTGTCTCGGACTTTGTACTGACTGACGGCTGAGAGCCAGAGAGCCGGGTTCACGTCCAGCTCAGATGGAGGGATCAGGATGGACTGGTGGCCCGAGTATACGCTGCAGAGAGAAACCACACGAGGGGAGAGTATGGAGGGGATTATGTTGTGGTACTGACCCTGTGGACAGAGTTTTGGTGGCTTTCAGTGTGACTGATTGTGTATTATTTGTGATATTCTCGGTTATCCTAGAAACCACATACACGCCTAGAAACCTGTAGCATCTTCTAGTGTATTCTAACAGATAGTGATTACAACTGCTAAAACAAGGTGCAAGATGCGTTGATATGCCTTCACCCATCCTTCTGCCTCTACCTTCCCTGACTGGACTGAATATTTAAACACTAAATAGTAGCTTTTTCATTTGGATTCATATTTGCCTTCTTTGTTTGTCTGACCTGCAAAGGCACCAGAGGACGAAGCCCAGGCCACAGTACGGGTCCAGGCAGATGGCGACCTCTCTGGACGGGTAAAGCTCACACTGCAGCTTGATAGAGCGGCAGAAGGCACTGGTGGCTGTGTGAGACATCTGAACATCCAGACAGACACATCAGTAAAGTCATTATTACACATGCTCAGTACAAAAATCTATATTTATCTAAAAGAAAATGTGAATTTCATGCATGCAGTGGATCCATATTTTTGCACCGCAACTGGAAACAAACAATGCTTTTAGGCAAGAAACTGCAGCTTATAACCATCAATGGAGACCAGTGGGAATATTCTCACTGTTCTGTGTATGTTTCATTTTCTTTTTTTCGCAGAACTGAGAAACAGAAAATTATGTTTCCTCAGACTCACTAAGAAAATCTAAAAAAGTTGAACTCAGGACCCTCCTGCCCCTGGTGGCACTAAAGAATGATTAACTAGAAATATGTCCACAGCGCACTAATTAGCATAACAAAACTTCAGACATGAGGAGCGTCTGGGTGCAGCAGTGACCAGAGGAACTGACCATCTTGTTCCTCATTGTGTTATGGCACAAGCGCTGCCCGCTGTACCGTTCATGCTCCAGCAGTGACTGATTTGCTCATTAAGAACGATGATTAAACATAATGGACAGACAATTTACCAGCATGTGAGAGAATATGCTGGCATTGTTTCATCCCGCACTGCTTTTCCTTTTTCACTGATTAGTGTGTGTTTCTCAAAGCGTTCATTAAAGAGGCTTTTTTATTGGAATTATGATGCAAAATGGCGAAGCGGCAGTCACTTGTGGTGACAGGAGAAATATATTGTGGCCTACAGAGTATGACACAGTGACCAGCAATGGAGAATCGTTTTACAGCTGTTTGTTTAAAGATCTCCTACAGACATGTTTATACATGTATATAAATTGCTCTACTGTGAATAATAATTGTATCTGATGTATTCTTTTCACACAAAAACTTCAAACAGATGAATCTTCTCTGTTATATTGCTGAGAAAAAAATAAGGTTTCAACATGAATGGATTAACAAACAAGAAAAGGTCTCATTAAACACACATTCACTGAATATGCACAGAAACATGTCAGGCATCACTTGGACCACAACAACAGCATTTCAGCTTTGACATGTTTACTTTTAATGAGTGTTAATCAAGCCAATCAGTCTCAATTCTTCAAATTCAAATGGATATTTCACTTACAATGTACAACCCCTAACTGTCCAATCAGTGTAATGTTTACTCATTAATGAGGCTATCTGAATTGTTGGTGGTGCTAGATGAAAAGTAATTATTAACATTTTGCTACATTAGCTAATGTGGCTAAAAAACTAAAACTGTGCATCATCTGTTTGTGTAAAAATTCCGATCTCAGTTTGAGGGCCAGACGAACTGACTCAGATAGGTAGATGTGTGTGTGTTTACTTTGACTCCAGCGAGCATGCCAGTGGTGGAGACACTGAAGTCCAGGTAGGCCAGGGTGTCGGGGTTGGACGGTTTATACAGCAGAGGAGGTTTCTTCTTTGGCAAATCGTCTAAAAAGAAAATTGCTGTTTCAATACAGAGTACATATACAGTACACAACCACTCCCATTATGTTTTATTACTATTTATTCAATATCTGTTTTTCTTCTTCAATGTTGGTGTCTTGTTTTTTGTTGTCATTGTTCTTCCCACAGATCACCTGTCTGATAAACAACATGAGCTTCATCAGGTTGATTAGTTTCCTCTCTGTGAACCTGGGATTCAGACTGTTCAGGAGCTTCCTGTTTGCCTTCATTTTAACAAAACTGTGTTGAAACAGTTTAACAGTACATTATAGTCTTTATAGTTGGTAAGCGAACTGACTGAGGCCATGTATAAATGTACTCGTCTATCAGAAATAACAATGTCAAAGTATTTGTTCAGTTCATCTGTATAGCTATATTTGTGTGTGTGTGTGTGTGTACACACTTGTACAGCTATCTTTGTGAGAACCAAGTTGAGTTTTAAACTTTGCGAGGACATTTTTGGAAAGTTATGACACTTTGGCCGGTCCTCACTTTCAGACAGATGTTCAAAGGGCTGTTTGAGGGTTCAGACATGGTTTAAGGTTCAGGTTAGAATTAGGGTTGGGGGTCAGGCATTTAGTTGTGATAGTTAGGATAAGGGGCTAGGGAATGCATTATGTCAATGAAGGTCCTCGCAAGTATAGACGTACAGGGTTGTGTGTGTACCTGTGTCCAGGACAGGGGGCCACGTCCGAACGTCTACGGCGGCCGAGGCTTCCTTGGACCTCAGCAGTTTACAGACGAGCTGTGTGGTCATCACACACACAGACCGGCTCACCTGCACGACATGGTGCCAACAACTTGAATCTGATCAAATGCCTCCGCAGTAACCAGTAAAGGAATCACCATATTTCATTGGTACCGTGTGGAAGAGCGAGCCTCGCTTTGAACAACCCCCTTGAAGCAAAACTGTTCAATTCAACTGCTTGTGAGATTTAAAGCAAAGTAACTGCAGCTCTGACCTCTTCCATCGCCTCCTTTCAGCTCTCTGAAGAGATGAAGAGCTCATCGTTATTCACAACTCGAATACATTCTTTCACTCATTTTTCCAGACTGATGGCCAGTTTACCGGTTTCTGCAAACTGTTGAATCCATTGCCCCTTCACTCAATCTTTCACTCCGTCTTTTCGTTCCAGCGACTTCTATTCATATTTGATTTCACATCTATGAGGCTGATTTGTAAAAACAAGTTTCCACAAGGGAGGCTGTCGTTCTACCCAACCGGTCGAGGCAGATGACCGCCCACCAAGAGCCTGATTCTGCCTGAGGTTTCTGCCTGTTAAAAGGCAGTTTTTCCTTGCCACTGTCGCCTAGCGCTTGCTCATGGTGGAATTGTTGGGTCTGTACATATAGAGTTGGCTTGGACTTGCTCTATATTAACCAGTGCTATGAGATAACTCTGTTATGATATAGCGCTATATAAATAAAATTGAATTTATACTGGGAGTAACAAATTACCTCATCAATTGTCAGGTCTTGAGGCTTGAACATGCTTCACGTGCCAGCCAGTGCACCCTCTCACCTCAGCAGTTACGTTCACACCATCAGCAACTGACAATAGGCCACACGCAGTCAGCATGTTATGGCAGACATGTTTCTTAATCAGATTTTGAGAGGCAGTACAGGCTCGGTCCACACACAAACTGCAATGATGCAAATGAGGCATGTAGCTGACTTTAGGCTGCGTTCAGGCCGTCATAGCACTGTGACAAAAAATGCATCTGCAGCACTTTTTACATTAAAACAAGTCATTAGCATTCTGAATTTGCCATCACACCAGGTCCCCAGCTCTCTCCAAGTCACAATCGTTATTTCTGTAGCGCAATGCTTTTTCTAGCTGAACAATATTTAAACTGTCCCAGATCTGTTTAGTAGGAGAATCTAACTACCGCCTAGTAGGGGTTAATTACTGCAGACTTACTTTGGATGCTTGACATACGAAAGGATCTTGGTCCCCACCCCCAATACAATTGACCTCCCTACTTACGGCTGTAAGTATGCTGATGGTAACCATCTGGAGTGTGTCTGTGCCATGCTCTTACTCAGGCACAATTCCTACCCATCCCATATAACTGAGGCGTCCCTACTGCAGAGTAATCTTAACCAATAACACAATGTGTATGTTATCGTAAATAACTCGCTATTTATTCTATAGCATTAAAGTAAACTAAATCATCCTTTCTCATCGGAATTCTAAATATGTACACAAAACATCATTAACATTTCTGTTCACATTCAACAGAAATAACATTTGACATCTTGGTTCCTAAACAGAGATAATACCCAAACACACTTCAGGAATCATGTAACACTAGCAATAACAGTCCCTCTCACAGTTGGTTCTCTTCAGCAAAATAACTGGTATTCCACACCAACTCTGGTTAGTGTGTCCCTTCAGTCTCCTGACTAGTCCTCTGTAGGTTCCAAGAGGCTCTGTCTTCCCACAGCATCTCTGGTTACGCTAACAATCACAAGTTCCGTTTAGGAATAACAAAATTGTCACATATCTTAACCTCCCTGGTAAGGTGGAAACAACAAACTGTCCACGTGCAGTATTACCAACACCGGATGAGCCTCAGAGAGAGTGGACTGAATGGCGGGGAAATCCTTAATCCACTGTTACCGGAAAAGGGCTCCAACACATGGCACCTCCACGCAGCCTGCTCCTGACAGTAGCGGAACGTTGTCCTCCACACAGAATTTCCATTCCTAAGACCACTGAACTCCAGTTCACTCACAGCACATTCTGAGTCTGGCCTTCCGTGCTAGTACCTCTTGCTAGGCCACTCCTTCCCGTGCATTTGCGTGTAACAGGTTATTCCCGTCACTTGTCGATGAATACTCTCAACAAACCACACAGTTCTCGCCATTAAGCATTCTTATAACAGCGCCTCTTATCACACTGCATTTATTCTTTCTCGCCGTCCGTAACTTGTACTACTCCTCTAGTCTTTTGCAATGCTTTGATGGGTCTCGATCCTTCCCACACACCATTTTCTCTTCCGACCGGATACCACACACTTGTCTGTCAAGATTCACTAAACCCAGTTTCAAAATAAAAAGCTAATTCAAAATAATAACTCCTCCATATTTTAGTATCCGTTACATCTGGATTAACTTGCTAGTGAACCCAAAATTCACTGCAGGCCCCTACACCGACCGATCAGCCACACCTTTATGAGCACTGACAGGTGAAGTGAAGAACCTTCTATCCTCCAAGTTGAAAAATGGGCGAGCGATGTGAGCGATTTTTGACAAGGGCCAAACTGTACTGGCTAGATGACTGGGTCAGAGCATCTCCAAAACTGCAGGTCTTGTGAGGTGTTCCTGGTCTGCAGTGGTCAGTACCTACCAAAAGTGGTCCAAGGAAGGAAAACCGCTGAACCGGTGA
>JAVQJF010038750.1:0-14059 GCA_036023855.1 Gadopsis marmoratus | reverse complement strand
AGTGTTTCGAGTCCCACCGCAGTTCTGTCCACTAGGGGGAGTAACAGAGAAACCGCTGCATGATAGAACCGTCAGTGAGGCCTGAACACGTCTTAGACGTGTTGTTGGCAACCTGTGTGTTTGACAGGTGATCAGCTGACTGGTGCCACGACACCTGTCACTCACTTAACACGAATCTGATTGGACGCTGAGGCCGCTGTGTTTGGGCTGTAAAAAATAAGCCCCTTTAAATATATCCTGCGTTTTTCTTGTGACTACTTGGTTCTGTTGCTCCTCTAGGTCCCACCAAAATTGAAGACAATCTGTTTTAAGGTTTATTTACAATTATTTTATCATATTTATTGTAAAGGACAGGGAGGGCTGAGCCCTGCTAGCCCACTGATACCAGCCGTCCCTGCTTGTTTGCATTATCAAGTTCATATTGGAGCTTTATCTTTTGCTTTCTTTGAGGTGTTTTCTTCTACACATCAAAGATACAGTGCGTGTCTTTGCTAAACTAACCACCTTATCTTGTGTCCTGCAGCAAAGTGCCAATGAGAAGGCTTTTCCCTTCTGGCTGTGGGTCGAAGGCATCCTGGATGTGATTAAAAGACACCTGCTGTCGCTCTGGAACGACGGGTGAGTGCTGTTTATGTGATTGAGGTACAACATCGCAGGGTGAGGAGTAAACCCTTTACGGTCTGTGTGCAGCTCCATCATGGGCTTCATCAGTAAGGAGAGGGAGAAGGCTCTGCTGAGCGACAAGTGTCCTGGAACCTTCCTGCTCAGGTTCAGTGAGAGCAGCAGGGAGGGAGCGATCACCTTCACGTGGATCGAACATGACGTCCACGGTGAGCAAAGGGCAGTGCTGAGATACAAATCCACACTGAAAACACTGTTACAAGTAAAAGTATTAATCAGGAAAATTTACTTTTATTAAAAGCAGTTAGATAAACTGCTATTATGTCTGATATCATTAGATGATTAGTCCTCATGCTTCAGTGTAAAAGCAGGATTTTACTGAGCTCATTTTCAACTAGTTTGTATCAGACTGCAACGACTCTTTTCATTCTGGTTTCATTTCCTGATTAGTAAGAATTCAGAAAATGGTGAGAAAATGACCCAAAGTGATGCCTTCACAAGGCTTGTGTCCGACCAACAGTCCCAACCTCAACATTACAATTATTACAAAATTAATTTGCAGTATTTCAATGGAAAAGCAGCAAATCTTCACGTCTGAGAAGCTGCAACCAGGAAATGTTTTTAAATGAAATGACTTGAACTATCATCAAAATAGTCAGCTAATCGTTTCAGCTGTACAAGTATGTGCTAAAGTATATTAACAACTCTTCAAAATGTCAATGATTTATTTATAATTTTACAAATTCCAAACCTGTAGCCGCCATCAGACGCAAGTGGTGTCTCAGTCTCTAGTCTCTGTTCTGATTGGGTCATAGTGCCCACTATAACCTTAAGTACACGTTTGTCTTTATGGGGAGGTTACATGGCTTTATTATGTCCACTGCAGGCACAGAATGGAACGTAATATAGAAATATTAGACAAACTGTTTTGTTAAAGTTTGTCATGTCTCTGTTTCGGAACCAAGACAAGCCGCTCTTCCACTCTGTGGAGCCGTACACGAAGAAAGAGCTGTCTGCCGTCTCTCTGCCCGACATCATCCGCACGTACAAGGTGATGGCTGCTGAGAACATCCCAGAGAACCCGCTCCGCTTCCTCTACCCCAACATCCCAAAAGACAAGGCCTTCGGGAAGTACTACCCCAAACCCTCCGAGAGTAAGTCACCAAGTACTTAACCTGAGCACTTAATGCTTCTGCCACTCGTTCCTTCTTCCCCACTACTTTTATCTGACACCAGAAGTTTCATTCAAAACATATGATTAGTTTATAATAGTGTGAGTATGGTTGATCCTTAACTGGATGCTTTTCAGTGTACTTGTTTTTTTTTCATAATTCTGCCTTATTGTTTGTTCCGAGCGGCAAACATTTATTTGAAGAACATTTTTTAAATTTAGTTTAAAAACAAAAATATCCTGACTACAATGACAACCATACAGGATAAAAATCCACCTTCAAATGCTGCAAGTATTGTCAGCAAAAATACTAAAATACTTACAATTCAGTATTTTCACTGTGTTGTTAGGTGTTAGTACTTTTACTTAAGGGATCTGAATACTTGTTCCACCACTGCCAGACTCCACCCAACTGATTACTATACACTGTATTTAAATTACCCAGAAACCCTTCATTTAAGTGTGTAACATGTAATCTGTTAACGGACTTCCAGCTGTGGAGCCTATGGACGTGGAGAACCCAGAGAGGACCGGCTACATGAAGACGGAGCTCATATCTGTCTCAGAAGTGTATGTGGTCACAAAAACACATTTCTGATCATTAATGTGATTTATTTTATTAGTAATTGAACAGAGTTTACTTAGCTGTTCTTCTGTCCCGTTGGTCCAGACATCCATCCAGACTGCAGGACAACATGATGCCGATGTCTCCCGACGACTACAAGGCTTTGTCGCAGTACGTCAGCCCCAGAGACATTGATGCTGTGGTGAGTAGCGAACCAGAACCACAACGGCTGAGGGGATGAATGAGCGAATTCATCTTCATTCATCTTTGACATACAGAGTCGGTCTAGACTTGCTCTATAAATAAAACTAAACTGAAGTATAAACACAGGTGACCTACACTCAGTACTGTCCCTGAACACATCCTGCGTAGATGCTTTCCGTATTTCCGATACAGAAATGAAGTAATTGCCACTTTAAAGTTTAGAGCACCAGAGTATTAAAATGTGATTAAAAGCAACAGCAGCAAAAAGTAGTCATAATGCAGAGTGGCTACTATTATAGGGTTATTAATTATATTCGTATGTAAGCAGTACTTTAAATGTTGTTGCTGGTCAAGGTGGAGCTAATTTGATACATTTATATACTTTTGATCATTTAATCTGTAACAATGGACCTATTTAAGGCCTATTTAAGGCCTGTTAGAATTCCAGTGTCTGTCTGTCCTGCTGTAACTCTTGCTGTCTGTTCTTCCTTTGCTCTGCTTTCAGACCAGCAATATGATGTCTGGACTTCAAGAGTTTGATGTTCAGGTAGATGCAGCTTTAGTCTTTCGCTCTACACGTTCTAATACTTACTACAGCACCTTTTGTAGCATTTGCAAGATCTGTAAATTTAGCTAAATGCTTCATAATAAAACTTAATTTCTTCTCTTCACAGATGACTGCTGAGTTTCCAGACCAAAACTGAGTTTCTTCACTTCATCCTTGGTCAGGTCACATGCTGTTGTTGTGCAGGTCAGTATTTATAATTAACCAATTATTCAATTAACAGCAGTAAAAAAATAGTTACACTTAACCAAACTATAACCCCCAGCTTCTACCTCTCCAGATTTCCCAGAGGCCATCCCTCCACACCTTTACCCCCCCTCCAGGGTTTCCAGTTTCCCAGCCACAGTTGGATTTGAACCCAGATTCCCAAAGTCCCACACCACACAGTGTCTCTGAATCCATCACCAAACCCAGCATGCCAAGTCCCCTTCTCACTTGAACCTGTTCTCCGGGCGCTTTTATCTTTTCGTTTGAATGTGGTGACTCTAAAACCCACAGACCCTCATAAGTTTCGAACACACAACCTCAGAACCACCAGCCCTTCTTCTTACACGCCGAGCTACAGGCCCAGACACTTGATATTTCTGTCTCGGAGGCTTTGAGTCTTCCTTTTAATGTGGTGGACATTAAAAGTCACTGATGGTCATGAGGTTCGAAGCCTCAATCTCAGAACCACCAGGCCACCTTCTTACACACACACCACTAAACTAAGAGTGGTGTAGAGACCCTACACTGTTATTCGTTCAATTCCATTATCCTGGAGATAGATCCTTATAACTTTTATTAAATGTTTGATCTGTGGATAAATATCTGAACAGCATAAATATACAGTAAGAAACAGAACGACACCAAACATTACATTCAGAATACTTCAGTCGCAGCTGCAAACACTTCACATCACAGACGACAGCAGGTCGGGATCGCTTCTTTTTCATATTACATTTCTATTGCTAATTGTTCCTTAGAATATTGACATTTCAGGTACGGTTTTGTGCTTCTTTAAATGAAAGATGTTTAAATAACAATTTCTATCAAACTGACTGAAGTGATCCCAACCTGAGGAATAGAAACACAGTTGTTACTATCAGACGTGTTGAGGAAGAGCACATACAAACCATCATCACACACTATAGTCAACTAATCCCTGCTCTGCTTTGATCTTTGATCTTGACAAAATATGATAAACTCTTTAGATTGATAATCACTCAAATCAATTTTGTTTAACACTTTTCTTTGGATTTAAATTGATAATAAAAGTCTGTGGGTTTGACCAATGTTTGGTTGCACAGCATGAGTTTAACGGATGATTTATCACTTTTTTCATTCCTTTGACAGAATTCATACTTTGTTTGGAGTTTCTCAGCCTCGAATGTCTACAACCTCAGTCTAATTAAGTATAAAACGAACTTTGCATGTTGTTGGATGTTTCCAGTACTGCAGGACGCTGCGGTCGCTGTCATACATTTACAAACCATGACACAACAACCTTACATCATTTTCGTATCTCACAAACTAAAAAAAACATCAAATAATACAGTTTAACAGCGAGAAAAAAACAGTTTGAGGGTAAAAATAAAAAATATTGCGAAACAAACGCTTTTAACTCACATGAAACTAAGCAGCAGATTTACAATGGAAATACTGACAGTTTCCAGAGTTTTAGTGAAATCTACCTCACACTCGTGCTGACCGACCACAGAACTACAACTATACACCTGTACGTATTTACACTAACGTGTCCTCATCTCTGGACACACACACGTAGTTTATCTTAAATAGATAAATAAATATCTCACACCAAAGTGTTTTGGGGAAGATACATTCCACCATGTTCTGACATCAGGAAGGGTGTTTTTAAAAACCAACCTGCTGGACTCCAGACTGCACCCACTACTTCCTGTTACAGCTTTTCAGGATAACAATTTAAAAGTAAACAGACTCAACTTGCCAAAATACAGGAGGAGAAATTAAATTAAAATATTTTCCCCATTTAAGTTCATACAGTGCATAAGGTAATACAACAAATACAACATGAATAACACGATGAGTTTTACACTGGAGGGCTGGTGGCTGCTCTGTGCTTTTTCCAGTTTATTGTCTGGTTGGTTTAATGTTCTTAATAGACTTTCCTTTCTGATTTAAGATGTTTTCTTCAGGTTCTGTGCATCAGAGCATCCCGTCCAGGTTCTTCTCTGCGTTCTGCTTGTCGGCGGTGGCGGTGTCCTGAGGGCTGTACTTGGTGTGGTAATCCCGGAGGATGGTGACCACGTCGTGGTGGCCGAAGTGGACCGCCTCATCCAGCGGTGTGTTTCCCCACCTGCAGCAGTCAGAACAGCGCTCTAATCACCTGAATCTTTGACCGTTACCATGAAATCTTTTCATCTGTAAAATGCAGTTCCCCACTTCCTAAATTTTTAGTTTACAGCAAAATAAATCAGAGAACAAAATACTCATGTGACAAGCTGAAACCAGAGAACCTTTCATATTTAGTTTGATACAAGTTATTTTGTGAAAAGGATCCATGACTACTATGACTTTTAACACCTCATCAATTAAACAGTTTTTTCTTGAATATGATCCGACTCCAGCTGTCAGTCACAGTTTCCTGGTAGTGAAGTGTTACCTGTCTTTGGGAACTGGGTTGACTTTACAGGCCTCGAGTAGGAAGCGAACCACCTCCGCGTGTCCTGAAATGCACACACACACACTGATCAACACCGATGACGTATCGACACATTAACAACGATCTCCTCGGTGTTTTACCTTCAGCAGCTGCCACATGCAGGGCCGTCCTGGAGTCGTAGTCCCGCTGTTCCATGTCCATGGAGGACAATGCAAACCTGGACGAATGACCCACAAACATCAACAAACACATTAAGAAATGTAATATTAGAGCGATAACAAGACAAATCAAAAAGGACAAAAAGGTCCTTCTCTAGTTTTGCTGAATTGAAATGTGAACATTTTACCCTCCTAAACACAGAACACAGTAAATAAAGAGCTGGTCACCTCCTCAGGGCTGAGACGTCTCCAGTGTAAGCAGCAAACAGCAGATTGATCACTGACTTCACCTGAAACACAACAAGAAGAAGAGCAGACAGGAGTCGGGCAGATATTTACAAAATATGCTACATGGTGTGCATGTTGATAAAGTGCCACATGTTAAGTTGTAGATGTGACATTTAAGGATCATACAACAAAACTATAGGAGGAGTCCAGTAGGAACGAGGGAATAAAAAGGAGTTCCGTTTTTTTCTGGTGAGTCGGTTTTTTCCACCAGATGGCGCCGTGGATTCAGATCCTACACAAGGTCACGCAGCATCCAGGCAACTGAGGTCACAGTGACACTGTGACAGACTGAATAACGATAATAAAGTTTTAGGCTCAAAATAACAGGAAACGTAACGAGAAGAAAAGGACAGTAAACTGTGTGTGTTGACTCACCCTCTGGTCTCCTCCCTCCCTGCGAGGGTCCAGTTTCTTTGCAAAGTGTCTCAGGTTATCGTAGTTGTGAAAGTTACAGAGAGAAACCAGGTCCTGAAAGAAGAAGATTATTATTAATAATAAACTTTATTTATATAGTACCATTCATACAGGAAATGCAGTTCAAAGTGCTTTACAGAAGAGAATGCCATAAAACTGAAGTGCAGTTCAGAAAAATAAAACTTGAACAGATAATAATGTTTAAAAGCAGAAATGCCAAATGTTGTCCAAATATATTGGCTAGTCTTCTTAGACTTAAGAAGTGGAGGATCTTCGGGATTCAGACCCTGGAAGACGCCACCCTGCGCTCAGGGACCCAGTTCAGTACCACCACTGACGTTAGAACGCAATTATACGAGCTGGAGAGCTGCAGAGGAGCTTACCGTGCAGAACTGGATGCCTCTGACGCTGTTGCCCAGCTTGTCGAGTGGAGGAGACCAACACATGATGCCCATCACGTTCGGAACAACCAGCAGAATCCCACCCGCGACACCGGATTTAGCCGGCAGCCCGACCTGTAACAGAAGCAGGACGGCGTGACGACAGAACAGCGAGGTCAAGAGGGGCGGGGGGGACGTTTCATGGACGAGATACTCACATGGAAAGCGAACTGTCCGGAGAAGTCGTACATGCCGCAGGAGTGCATCAGACTCAGAGTGTTTCGCACAGCCTCGGGGCTCAGCACACGCTCTCCTGTGATTGGACAGAAGCCGCCGTTGGCCAGAGTCGCTGCCATGACGCTGGCGCTCTCACAGGTGACCTCGATGGAGCACAACTGAAGGAGAACAGAACAAAACGGTTTATGATGCTACTTTCACACAGAACAAACATGTCATTCTTATTTTATGACGCTAGTGGCACCAAAGATTAATGTCCAGGTGGCGTTTAGCGTTACGATCACCTCAACGTGAAGCTGATCACATTAAAATCACATTTAAATACTGATTCCAATATGATGACAGAAAGGTGTTCAAATGAATTCATCAATCGAACATTAAGTTGAACATTAAGACCTTTTTCAATCAAACCTAAACTACAGGAACTCGTGTTTTTGGGTTTTCCACCTTTTCCTGAGCTCCATTTACCTGGAAGTAGAAGTCGAGGATGGAGGTCATGTCTGTGCCCTCTGGAAAACACTGAAGGGACGACAACATTTAAACACTGAACCTGCTTTCACAGCTGGTGCAGCTACAAGCTTAATCTGTACACAGCAAATAAAAAGCAGAACAACATGTGAAATAGAGCTAATGGAAATAAAATGCACAGTTCGCCAAAACTGACCAGTTAATGTGAATTAAGCAACTTGCACTTTGGCAGTGTGAGCGTACAGAAGGCTGCCTCAGAGAGAGAAGCTTCGTGACCTTTGACCTTACCTTCTTCTCCTTCAGGTAGTAGCCGATGGCAAAGTTTCTGTCTCCGGACTCTCGCTCCGACTGGAAACTGGGACACACGGGGGGGGGCTCTTTAAAAACCATGACTCAGCTCACGTTATATAAACCTCACTCTGTCCTGACCGAACGATCTGCTGACCTTCGCTTCACCTCAGTGAAACAGAAGTGTGCTTCACGCCTCAGTATTTGTTGGTGTCGTACTCACGTGGCATTGCTGAAGCCAACGTACTCGTTTCCTGCCAGTTTGTTCATGAAGTTCATGACCTGCAGAGCACAGCAGCAGATTTACAGTAAAGGATCCACTAATAAACCAAACTATAGTGAATAGCGTGTTTTTCCCCTCGATGCTGCAACATGTTCCCCTTTAAACATGCAATGACTGATTATTTGGGCTGATTCAGAGCAGCGAACACAAGCTGTGGAGACAACATTTAGTGTCTTTTTATAGACAGAATGATGTTACTGGAAAATTAATCCATAATGCAAAATAACTGTCAGTCGCAGATGGTTTAGTCTTTAAAAAGGAACAGTTTTGAACATTTGGAACATCATTCAGAGAGACACACGAGACGGCAACACTCACGTAATCAAATTTCTCGGCGTTGCTCGCCCCTTGCTGAAACACAAACAGAATGACAGCGTTAAAAATTGAAAGTTACCATTTAAATTAAACAGACATTAGCACCATTATCCATATCATGAAACTAGCACAGGGAAGCAGTGCGTGTTGACATGACTACGGTTTTTAAACTAAAGGCGGCGCTCATCAGTTATGAGACCGATCAAACTAATCAGTGAACTGAGGTTAGAGGTGGGAGACTAGCTGGAGATGGAGGTGACATCAAACCGTTAATCCACGCAGGCTTCTGCTTTTGTAAAACTGAAAGCAGCATCAAATAAAAACTGTATTTTTAACTGGACTTGGTTAGACGCTGAGCAGCACACAGAGCCCAGGCCGGAGTTACTCCACGTCACTTTAAAGGTGCATTCACACTGCGAGCCGCACAAAAAGGGGCACACGTTTATCGGTGTCTTGTGATTCCAACAAACAGTGGATCACTGGATTACATCTTTAATCAATAATTAGGGTTCTGCTCTTCGCTGTTTCGCCACATGATGCAATTTGATTGGTTTTGTGAAACATGTTGAGGGGATGATTTGATCCATTTAAACTTGAATGTGTTTGGCACATTTATAATGACGTACTACACCTTTAATGCAACAACCAGCAGTATGTTCTCCTGCTACAGATTATATAAACATAAACATAGTAGGACTTTGTTACTAAAGGCTGATAAATGTGAAGACTGAATTATGACCATTCACCAGTGTACAGACTTGTACACTGGTGAATGGTCATGTAGCTCATGTAGCTTGCAGTGTAAATACACATTTTGGGTTTAATCAACTACTGTGGGCAAAGAACAGAGGCTTGGGAAACTAAAATCGATTTTAACCTTTTAAAATGAAAATTAAAGACATACAAATGAAACAAAAGTCGGCCCTGCTCTCTACATGACAATGGAACACGATTTATAATGCAGACGTATAAACAGTTTTGGAGAATGCAGGTGAAACGTATAAAAGCAAGATTTAAACAGTCATAAAAACAGCCATGAGAAGGCTAAAAGCTTCAGTACAAACCCAGACAAAAGAGGGGGAAAATGATTGAAAAAGGAAAATTACCCACATCATTGACCTGCTGCAGTGGCCATAATTTCCCAAAGATCCTAATGCTGTAAAATATGCAACAACACATAAAACCACACAACGAGCCTTGAAGAGGTTCACAGCAATGAGTGTTTGAAGTGTCGATCTGCACTCAGAGACAGATTTATTACTCGGATCAATGGATACGACCGCTTCCAGCTTCAGCTACAGAAACTGTGACTGGTTGGGATTAACGGCACAGTTTTCACATCGTACGGGACCCAATTCTCTGCTGTACGTTCCCGACTGCTCAAATGTACTTGAACCCACGAGCTTTCATTCCCACGTGATGTGAACACACACAGCCGGTGTCATGGAAAAAACAAACCGCTATTCTGAGGCTCTCTCGTCTTTGCACTTGTGTTTTAATTTGTGTTTAACTCATCAACTGAAAAACACAAGTCCTTTTAATGAAATCCTGTCGTTTCTCTTGCAGCTGTGCTCTGAGCCCACGTGTTGCCAAAATCTGTGTTCTGGTGTAATTAAACTCGTCGGCCTACTGGGAAACCCCCGCTGGCCGCTCGAGGAGGAACGGGTCAGAGTCCCCGACATTCCATTTTTTAACGTGAGTCTTAAATCAGCAGCTGGTGCTGTTGTGTTTGAACAGAGAGGTGAAACCAGTTTCTCTGATTAAAGCTGGCTGAGCTGACTGTCTCTGTCTCCACCCACTGTGTGTGTGTGTGTGTGTGTGTGTGTGTGTGTGTTGCTGCTTTCAACAAAATCCCCTTCCAGCGTGATTATCTATAACCTTAATCTCCCTGTATGCAGTAATCTGCTGGAAACATGTTCTCCAGACTATAATTTCATTTCATACACTTTTGATTTGGATACAACTTTGTCAGACTTTCTAGCTGCAGTCAAAAATGGAATCTGTGAAACTGAAAATAAAACCCCGCTGCCTACGGTAGTCTCATAAAACGATGACGCTGATCAGATTCCAAAATAAATGTACTTAATAGTTTATATAAACGCGGCGTACCTTAATGAGGGAGGTGCAGACGATAGCGCCAGCATTAACCATGGGGTTGTGTGGTTTATCTGCAGCAGAGAAACATGTTAAAGGTGGAGAGAGACAGCAGACTGGATAACCTGCAACTTAAAATCATAAAAAGTATTAAATAAAACAACAAAAAGCTGGATATAATGAGGAGGCAAGTACACCACGCCCCCTGTGTTTTAGTCTTCTTACACAACAGGCCAGACAATGTTAAAAATAAAATGCATGTAAAACGGCTCCATTCAGAAACAACCAGACACTATTTTTACAGAACCTGCCGTCTGCTGGACCCGATGTAGCCAACAACATGCATTTATGAAAGCTGCCGATAATAGAATCAAGACTGCATAATATCTACCTCCTAAACTAATTAACCCGATTCCACATAATTATATCGGTGATGAAACGGAGCCTGATACAAGAAGCCGGTCTCCCACCAAAACAAAAATCTACTTCTTTCAGTTATTTTCCAGGACATGAGCTGATTTGTCTGATTTGTCCTGCGACCCATGATGACGGCTGTAAACATTTCCCACTGCGCCATTTATAGATTTACCCTGAAAACATGTGTGGTGATATTTATTTAAAGAGAGATTCTGTGTGGAGCTTATAACTGTTCTTGGTCTTTTCAGCTCTGTGGAAATGTGACCTATATGGTGATAAATATGAGAATAAATCTGTAATGCTTCCAGCCTCCTCTCCTCGCTACAGTTCAGACCTGCTGCTCAGCCCTGGCTGGTCTTACAGAGCCACGTGCCAGCAGATTCTTGCATTTCCAGGTCAGGCTACTTTACACACTGGCCTCTCTGTTTTATTCTGCTGTGGCGCTGCGGCCTGTCATTAACTAGTTATTGCAGCTCCATGGAAACCGGGCCTCGTGATGCTCGTCTTACAGCGAGAGTGAGAAAGTTCACAGAGTCGTGATGCAAACACAGAGGAGAGAGGTGAGCTGGTGGTTTGCTCACCCTCCTCGTTCAGGAAGAGCTTGTTGAATCGCAGACCGCTGGGCTCTTTGCCGATGAAGCGGTGCACGTACTCGGTGCCGTGGTCATGAACGGCGATGGCGTATTTCAGAGGCTTAACGCAGGACTGCAGACAGAAAGGAACCTTGGTGTCGCCAACAGTGTGCCTGAGGAAGAGACACGCAGATCTCGCTAAGACAAAGTACAACAGATGTCTGGCAGGAAGTGCAAACTAAGCACCGTGCAGGGAGCAGAGCAAAGGCGCTTCACGTTGTCGTTTCATGGCTTTTGTACATTTCTGACATCCACTTGAGAATTTAAGAACAGAATCCCACTAAATGCAACAGATCATTGTACATTACATGTGAAGCGCACCTCTGTCCATCGACGGTGCACAGGGCCACGGCCCACAGGTCTGGGCTGAAGCGGGCCAGCTGGGGAATGTAGTCGGCCACCTGCCTCATAAACAAAGCACACAGTCAGGTTACACAAGCAGAATGTAGCAGCAGACCGAAGCCTGGCCGGGACAGAAGAACACCGCCTTTACACCAGCCCGCCCTGCAGCCCACTCACCTGCCCTCCAGGCAGGTTCCTGGCGTTGTCATAGAGCTCGTCGATGTGGGCGGCGAAGGACTGGAAGTCTGGGATGACAAACTTCTTCCTGAAGGCCTGAGTGAGCAGAACGATGTTGCTCTGGACACATCTAAGACAGGAGACACGAGTTCAGGCCTCCAGTTAGCCTTCAGCTATATATATATTTAGGTTTTTAAATAAGGAAACAAGCACAAAATGAAGCCTTAAATGTAGAAATGAAGACAGAGATGCTGACTAACTGGAGCATGTTTTCTGAATACGGGGAAGAGTGGAACTTCACACAGCAGACACCTGCTACTGGACTTAAATACCATGTAATCTGCTGTTTTGGGTTTGGGGAACCTGCTCGCTGTTCAGGTGCAGTGCCTTTATTTACAGCCTAAAATCTCACTGTGACTTTACTAAATTAACTCAGGATTTCTGCAGCTTTGTTTCTCACAGATGACTGTGTTGTATCGGAGCGTTTGAGGACCACATGACTCCACATAATAAGGCGGGGAGGTAGAAGTTGTGCAGAGACTTGCGGCTCAGCTATCTCACTGCATCAAACCCCGTCTAATCCCTGTAGCACGGGAGAAAACACACGCCGGCTCACGTGCTTCCTCCGAGAGGCTGCGCTCTATAAATAAGCTCGCTGAGGATTCAGCTCCCTGGTGAGCCGTCAGATGCCCCGACTCACATTGCTGCTGCTTCCCAAGCTGTCACGCAGTCCTACATTAGCCCCTACTAGCAGAACACCCCCCAATCTCCCAACGGTAGAGTAGATATTTTAGTCCATCGTGAGTCCGACAATTTTATAAGGAGCACAAAGCTAAATAAGTGAAGTCCTGTTTAAACCCGATCATCGCCTTTGATGCAGCTTAGTGAAACGTCATTCATTATTTCACTTGTTTCATTTCCAGTGTGACTCAGCCACAACTGTAGAATGAGGCAATAAACACTGATCCATCTTCAAATAATATCTCCAGCAGACGTTTGCAGGCCTTCAGAAGTCACATGATTCCAAGTCACACATCATTTTGTCCTAAACTGTTCCTAAATAACATCTCGCTCCCTGTAATTAACTTCCGAGTTGTGGTCTGAAGATGGCTTTTAAATTAAAGATTAAATTAGATTAAAGTTAAACTGATTTAATGTAAAGTGTTCTATTTTTTCACTCTTGAATGAATCCAGCCGGATGAAAAGCTCAACTAGATGCCGATGACGTGCAAACTGAAGATGGATAAATAATGAATGAGGACTCGGAGCAGCATTAATAATTCTTATGATGGCCTCTGATGAAAGATTGATGTGCATAAGAAAAGGTGGAACAGCGAGCAGAGACCAGCTTCATCTAACAAACAGTTTTCATTTGTCCAAGAGTCTTTATACTTTTGCAAAAACAACTTCCTGACCACTGTAAGGCGTCCACTCCTGTTCTCTCCTCGGTGCAGAAAAAGCACTGAGCGACTGCAGATTTTAGAACAATCTCCTGCTGCCCTTTGGATCTCATTATATTTAAAGTCATAATAATAAATTAAATGGCCACGGTGGCCGCTGTCCAGTATTTCATCAATATTAAAAAAAGTTAAAACTCTGCCAATTAAATTGTGCTGCCATTTCCAAGGTGATGTTGTGAAACAGAAATGTTTCTGCTTGGTTACAAAATAGCTACTTTTTGAAGAGGTGTCGGTCCAGCGCTCCGTCAGAGGTCGTCTTCACGGTCACCTTCAGCATCTCCATACACTCCTTCAGCCGGGGGTCCCCCGTGCGAAGCCCTGTGGCTTTAAGAGCCTGTAAGGGGGGGGGGGGGGGCA
>JAVQJF010038729.1:0-14807 GCA_036023855.1 Gadopsis marmoratus | reverse complement strand
GGTGCTGGCTGTTGTTTTTTTTTTTAATAATAGGACCCTAAGGTCGAATATTGGTCAGTCATAATACACATGTAAGCTATTTTTGTGACGTGTTCAGTTAGAAAGGTGTTGCTGGATGTGGGTCACAGGGTGTTCTGTATAGTTGGGGCTTTTATTGTGATGGGATGAGCGGAAGTGGGTGGAGATGTGTATGTGGAGTGAAAAAGTGGCGTAAAGTTCGGACCCCAGGAGTTCTCCGTGTTTTTATTTTGTATTAATGTTCAGTTTAGGCACCTGATCAACACTCGGTTGCACACATATACACATGTGCAGAGAACAAAGCTCAAACACACACATACAATCACGTTCCACGTTGAAATGTATCCTCTGCTTTTGAGGGTTGACTGAGGAGGAAAGTGAAGGGCAGACCAGCTCAACATGTCAAACACGGTACACTCGTTGATTTGCCAAGATGTTTTATCATATTCGTAGTGCATCCTGGCACAGATGTTGCACTGCCCACGATGATGCCAATGACTCTACCCAGAGACTCATGTGCTGGCTACACTTTAAAAAAAAAAAAAAATACAAGCGCACATTCGCATGCATTCCACGCATGCACAGCTTTGTTGACCAATAAACGGATAGATTTTTGTGGACCAACCATGGTGGCAGTAAAAAATGTATCGCTTTGCGCTGCGCAGCGTCTTGCAAGTGATATTTATTTAGGATAAGCAGAATCTAAAAAAAAAAATTCTTAATGATTCCTTTGGAATCAGAATTTTGGAACCGGTTCTCGATGCCCAACCCTACTCATTACAGTACCAGTTTACAGTACAGTATATGAATGTATCTGAAATAATTGTATGGTCCATTTTATTCCTATGCACTTTATGTTGTATATTTTATTTTGTACTCGAGCTGCAGAGAGTGTTGGCCATTAATTTGATAATTGTCCATTTTACCCTATAATGTAAATCTAATATTCTATTTAACTTACAAATTAAGTAGATGTACTTTTTAGAACCCAGAATATATGCAATTTAAAACTTGTTTCACTCTGACACTCATCTGGTCCAGAGATCTTTTACTATGCATCACAAAATCCTTGCATATGGTTATTCAAAAGAGGCTGTTTTTATCAAAGCAGGCCAATTCAATTTTATTTATATAGCGCTATATCATAACTGATATATAGAGTTACTGAAGCTAAAATAATCAGTCCATAGTATCAGCAGCACAACAACAGCTACACTAACAGTAGCAGCAGCAGGCGCTCCGCATCCACTCGACCAGACCCGTGTTCATCCAGACTGTGCAGAACCATGTCCCGAAGATCCAGACTCCGGACACAGAGACAGAGGGACACAGAGACAGAGGGACACAGAGACAGAGACGGACACAGAGAGAGACAGAGGGACACACAGAGACAGAGGGACACAGAGACAGAGAGAGACACAGACAGACGGACACACAGAGATAGGGAGAGTCTGTGAGAGAGAGAGAGCACTCAGTGCATCATGGGATGTCTCCCGGCAGTCTAGGCCTATAGCAGCATAACTAAGGGGGGGCTCAGGGCTCACCTGAGTCAGCCCTGCTATAAGCTTTATCAAAGAGGAAAGTCTTCAGCCTGCCCTAAAAATGTGAGGAGGGGGTCTGTCTCCTGAACACAGACTGGAAGCTGGTTCCACAGGAGAGGAGCTTGGTAGCTGAAGGCTCTGGCTCCCATTCTACTTTTAGAGACTCTAGGAACCACAAGCTTTACAATGTATTCTGGCAACACTGGCTGCCTGATCCACCAAAATCAACACTTTACAGAATAAGCAACATGCAGCTCTGGTTTGAATAATAAAAAGTGCTTACATGTAACATTCTAAGTTCTAATACACAATGCAAATGTGTTCCACAGTAGGACTGACTGATTACTGTGAAAGAAGGAAAGTCAACAATAATGATAGTAATGCAGGAATAGTCTGTGTGGAGGGTAGGGTTGGGTATCGATTGTATTTTAACAATTCTGATTCCGATTCTGGTTATCCGGTTCTTAACAATTCTCGATTCCAATTCTTTGAGGGGCGGGGTCAAAACAGGTGCTGCCTGTTGTTTTTTTAAAATAATAATAATAATAATAATAATAATAATAGGACCCTAAGGTCGTTTATTGGTCAATCATAATACACATGTAAGCTATTTTTGTGATGTGTTCGGTTAGAAAGGTGTTGCTGGATGCAAGATCGGGGTCACAGGGTGTTCTGTGTATTTGGGGCTTTTATTGTGATGGGATGAGCGGAGCTAGGTGGAGATGTGTATGTGGAGCGAAAAAGTAAAGTGGCATAAAGTTTGGACACCAGGAGTTCTCTGTGATTTTATTTTGTATTATTGTTCAGTTTAGGCGCCTGATCAACGCTCAAACACACACATGCAGTCACGCTCCACATTGAAATGTATCCTCTGCTTTTGAGGGTTGACTGAGGAGGAAAGTGAAGGAGGGAGACCGGCTAAGCACGTCAAACACGGTCCACTCGTTGCTTTGCACACCATGCTGGCGAAGATGTTTTATCATATTCGTAGTGCATCATCCTCCCTTGTCCGAAATAAGTTCGGCACAGGTACTACCGTGCCGAACCGTCATTTTTCTGAACAAAATGAAGCCACACCTTTGAGCGCTTGCTGCTGCTGCTGCGGTCCATGATGACGCCAATGATTCTACCCAGAGACTTGTGTGCTGGCTACTACGCTTTAAAAGAAATTTAAAAAAATACAAGCGCACATCGCATGCCCATGGTTGCAGTAAAAATGTATCGCTTTGCGCTGCGTCTTGCAAGTGATATTTGTTTAGGAACCGAAAAGCATTTAACGATTCCATTGGAATCAGAATTTTGGAACCGGATCTCAATGCCCAACCCTAGTGGAGGGATCATGGCCTACATGTGCTGCACTCTGTAAGGGAAATATTACAAATACATCGTCACATGTTAATCTGGCCATATCACGCTTTGTCACAGCGAACTCCACACTGCGTTGGAGCTGTAAACAGACTGTGTCTCACCTACAGGCTGCCTGAAATTTAGAAACTGCTCTCAAATCGACATCAAGTTAATAACATTATCTAGTACAAATGAACAACATGAACATTTAGTAATCTTTTAGTTGACGTTTGCAGTATTTTGAACAGGCATCGACAGTCACATATGCCATAGCCTCGCATTAAGCGTCCTGAGATCGCCATGGCAACCAGAGCCTCACACACAGGAACATCAGCAGTTAATTCAACACCAGTCAAACCAGAACACCGGTGCACACATTAGGTAGCAATGCCTTCTTCATTCCATGGTAACAGCATCTCACCTGAATGGCTCTCTGGAAGAACTTGATGGCTATGTCATGCTCCCTCTGCAGACTGAAACAGTTTCCTGCTACACACCAGGCCTGCAGAGAGACAGACAGGTGTACAAAGACAGACAGACAGAAACATTGTCATGAAGAAGAAATAACAGCCTCAGTCTCGGGTTGGGTTTAGGTCCCAAATTCCGCAGTACCTGGCAGGATCAGTTGGGTCAGTCTTCCAGGCCAGGGCATGGGTCTCGGTTTTAGGCCTGTACTGCACTACAGTTCTATACTAAGGACAGTTTTTGGACAGGTGTAGTTCCTACCTCAGGACAGTTCTTGTCCATGTCGGTGAGGTCTTTGGACAGGGCGGACAGTGCAACGTCTTTCTGCAGGTGCCACAGTGTGGTCGAATAAATCTCCATCCCTTCAACTCTGTACGACTCAATCCTTCGAACCTCGCTGAACAGACGCTCCGCCTACAAGCAATCATCATCATCATAACATCAGGACTCAACTGAACAAAAAACAGTCACACCCACTGCAGACCAATCAGGTCGCTCACTGACTCCCACTGTCACAGGTAGAGCAGAAGATAAAAATGTCAGTTGAGTTACCTGTGTGTACTCGGCCAGTTCAAAGTAAGCCCTGCCGATGTGCGTGAGGACCCAGCCGGTGTTGTAGTGCTGGGGAGGGAGGGAGGTCAGGATGTTGATGGCTTCTCTGCAGTTGTACGAGCACAGCGCTTGGTAGCCACGGCCCAGTTCCCGTAGCAATGCCATCACGCTGTCTGCACACACAGAATTCACACGTACCTGAACACTACAGGTCATGTGCTGATTCGCTTGCATCTCTTTCCCAAAGGCTGTTTCAGCAATCGCTGGACATGGGGGGGCAATCCCTGACAGGTGGAAGCAGGCTGTAATTGTACCTGTGCTTGACTTGCAGCCAGTTGACCTACCTCAGTACCTATGAAGTGTCACTAGGGTTTCACCATTCTTGGATCATTATCAGTTTGCCATAAAAGCAAATAACAAATATGCCCTGGCTCATAAAGAGCTGGTCATATCCCTTTAAAATGGAGCTGCTACAAGTGACACGGAAACAGCCAATCATTCAACAGGTGTGTAGTTCGGTTTACACAATCGACATTTGACACAACTACAGAAACAGTGTGGAGTGAGAATATGAGTGCAGACGGTGAGGGGGAGATTGTAAATAAAAAAGCAGAGGTCAGCTCGCCAGTATGGGTGATATCAGAACACAGCTGTACGTAAACTGTGCAGGAAAAACGTCCCGACCAAAAGCAGGAAAGATAAACATATTTTATCACCGTAGCCGCTTCCCCCTTTGGCGTATGCAACAGGTCGTCAGTCACGACATCTGCTACATCTCGAGAAACAAACCATGGGCAGTCCACGATGGAGAGGTACTTGGAATCAAGACTGTATGACAAAATATCCAAACGCTACAAGGACATAAAAAAGGAGCAACTGCCGACATCTGGTCGAGTCGCACATATGAGCCATATATTAGCTTAACTAGTCATTTCATAGATGGCGAATGGGGTCTGAAGATTAAATGCTTGCATTCATCTTTTGCAGAAGACCACATGGAGGAAGCATCTTGTCCTTTGGCCTGATTTGTGTGTTTGGCAACATGCACAACCAAGGCCAAGATAGCCTCCTCTAGGTAGACACTGTCCCAGACTGTTATAGTTCAAAGGGAAGTCTAGATTTACTGGCCAATCTTTCTAACCCTAACCTATGGTCAGGACCTTTGGATGGTGACCTTAGGGACAGGCGGAGTCACCAAATGTCTGGGGGATGAATCACTCCTCCTTCATGTTGTGAGGAGCCAAGAGCAGAGACTCAGACCACAGTGGAAGGATTATATATCCCATCTGGTCTGGGAACATCTCAGCATTCTGCAGGAAGGAAGCGGCTAGGGAGAAGGACATATGGACTACCTTGCTTAGCCTGCTGCTACCATAACCCAGACCTAGATACACATCAGAAAAATGGATGGACCTGCACCTGCAGCAGCCCTTTGGTACTGAGGGGTCTTGGTGTCTGGTAGACTCAGACTGGGGTCCAGTCTCAGGATGTCCAGACTCTCGTTCAGGTTGCTGCTGTTTGACGTCTTTGCTGATTTACATTTAGTTTTCCTGTTGGGGATCTTTGTAGGAAACTTCATCTTTAACTTCTTACTGTTCTCCTACAGAAACAGAGACAGAGGCTGTAGTGCAATACTTTTCAATATAGTATTAGTTTAGTAGTTCTGCAGTATTACTGTAGTAGTGCAGTACCTTGGCAGTAGAGCTGGCACTAGTAAACAGTCTGGAGCTTCTTCTGGGCTGAACGTTTGGAGGACCAGACATACTGGGACTGAGGACCTGAGGGGAGCCACTGAGAGAGACAGGACAATAGACAGGTCTTCTGACACACAGGTACACGTGAGAGACAGACAGGCTGGAGGCACTGCCTTACAGACTACCTGTGCCCAGATATCCTCATACCTTCCAGGATAGTTCCATTAAACAAACCCTTGTGATATTGCTACAATTATTAGTCGATTAATCATTGCATCCAAAGCAAATAACCAACTATTTTATTAATTGATTAGCAGAACAGTCAAACATTTGTTGGTTCCAGCTTCTTTTCTTTGTCATTTATGAGTGAATGAAGAGTCTTTTGTTTTGGACAGAAGCAATTTAGACATCGGAACTTTGGAAATGGGAAATTGACTGTTGCCACAGACAATAGGAATTTTGGAAAGGATAATAAATGGAAACAGACAGGTAGTAGTGAGAGACAGACCTTAATGAACATAAACTGTCTGTCTCTCTGCTTGCCTGCGCTCCTGCTTTCTGATTGGACCAGAGACACTGAGGTCAGACTACATGACGTCCCAGCTGATATAAAGATCTGAAGCCACTCCCCTCTTACAGGCAAGTGATGAAACACCTGCAGGAGGGTCAGAGGTCTGTGATTGGTTGCTACAGTTACCTGGTATGAGGGGCGGAGGTCTGTGATTGGTTGAAGGGGATGGGGAGAACATCTCTACTGTTACCACTCTGACTGAAAACAGACTTTGACTGACTGATCCTGGAGACAGACTGAGAGAGAGAGAGGCAGACAGGTGAGTATAAAGTCAGCAGCAGAGTGTAAATATAAACAGTAAATGGTGGAGAGTAACAATTGACAGGACCTTTATAGTGAAGATTCAGCATGTTTCCTGTAAAACACCCCCTGCTGGATAACTAACATGATGCATTAAATTTCACAATAAAAGCCCTGTGGTGTTTCAAAATCTGATTTTGAAATCTGGACACCTGACAGAGAGGTGTGTGTACCTTCTTGCTTGGAGCTGTAGATTGTGTTTCCATGGTAGCTGAATAGTTCTGTAGATATGTGGGGTCTCCAGGGCTTGGATCCAGGGGCAGGATGCCAAAACTAGACACACACACACACACACACTTTAAAGTATGTATTAAAACAACAGTCAAGTATTCACATGAACACTGAAAGAGGCTTTTCTTGCTGTAGACGTTGCGCCTGTTCCTACTGGACAGCAACAGAACTCTTCACTGTGTGATCCTAATGGAAGTGATGGAGGACAAAATCTACAGGAGTCATTGTGTAAAAATGTTTTCTAAAGTTGATCAGAATTTAAAAATGAAGCTTCAATCAACTGTCAGTCGGAGTTAAACACATCAGTTACAGTGTTTCTCTGTAGAGCTGCACTGACAGAAAATAAACAGCCTGTATCTTTGGAAGGTAACTACTTCCTGTCTAACTCAGACTGAAGCTTCTATTGGTGGACCAAGCAGATCACAGTGCAGCAGTGTTTCTATTGGTCAACTGACTACATCCACTCGGGCGAAGCTGAACAATGAACTCTGACCTGTGAACCTGCTGGAGAAGTAGAAGCTTGCAGCGAAACAGGAAACACAGGCAAGACGTTTCAGTCATTCAGGCTTCAATAGAAGTTCATTTGAAATGGAGCAAATATTCGTAGGCCAGAGTGTAACGTCACCGTACCTGTACTGTCAAATAACTCACCTGGGCGTCAGCGGGCTGAGTGCAGTAGGGCCTCCCAGTAAACTCCGCCCACTCTTGGGCTTGCTCTGTTTAGCCAATAAGGAGCCAGCTGATGCCATGGAAACGGTGTTGCCCAATAGGGAGCCGGTCTCCGGGGAGATGAGGGAGGAATCAATATAGGATACCGACAAATCGGATGTCAGCTTTCCATTAGACGATTCTAGATTCAAGCGATTCAGCTCCTGAAGGCAAAAAACATGTTTCAATACTGATGATCAGACAGGAACCATCAAAACACTAACCTGATTACTTTATTTTATCAGACTGAAACATCTGAGATCTTCTGTAATCCCATTACTCAGATCACTGAGTAGATAACAATAACTACAAATAATCTGAATACCACATCACACAAATTATACGATTACATGTGTTTAGAGTTTTACAGGTACCAGTGTGTCCTGGGGCGTCTCCATGAGGGCGGTGTCTAGACGGTGGGAAGGGTTCTGGGCAGGACTAACAGGTGTTGGGGGCGGGGCTATAGAGGAGTTCTGTAGAGAGGACAACCTGAAGACCTGATCTGGATCTGGTTTCTCTCCTGAAACACAGACCCCAATATATATATATACACATAGTAATACAATAATACACACACACACACACACACACAAACATAATAAATAACACATGATGAGGTTAATGAGTGTCAGTAAGGTCACCAGGTGTGTGTGCATGTGTTACCTAGGTGACAGAGGTTCTGGAAAGGCGACCACAGGAACGGGTTGAGAGTTAAACTTCTCTGGAAACACTCTGCACCTTTAGCAACACGATCCGTCTTACTGCTCAGACAGACAGACAGACAGACAGGTCAGTAATCACTGTGTCTAACACCACTAACCCAGTTACAGACTCGGAGGGCTGGTTGTTTACCAATAAATGTGTCCCAGTAATGACAGCGTGAAGGAGGCGGAGTCTCCAAACTCTGTGATGATGTCATCCTGATTCTTCTGTTTGTTCAGCACTCCACCAATCAGAACCTGTTCTCCTTCAGCCAGCCTGAGACACAGACAGGTGGAGAAAGACAGGTGAAGTCCACAGCAGCAGTTTAAGTGTGTGTGTGTGTGTGTGTGTGTGTGTGTGTGTGTGTGTGCGCTTACTTGCTGAGTTCAACACAGCACTTTGCCAACAGGAATCGGACCTGTGGTGTGGAGCAGCTGTGGGCCTTCAGCAGCCGGTAAGCTTTATATGGCTTCCCAGAGCGGTAATAACATGTAGCCAACAGGTAGAGGGCTTCCTCTGACCTCACTGAGAGAGAGACAGGAAGACAGACAGGTCAACACATAGCCAACAGACAGAGGGCTTCCTCTGACCTCACTGAGAGAGAGACAGGAAGACAGACAGGTGTTACCTTCAGCATAGAGTCTCTCAGCGAGGAAAACAGCATCCAGGTAGGCGTAGTGGTTCAGAGCCTGCCACACTGCAGCCTGAACACAGAGTGAGAGGGAGACAGGTCTAATATCAGCCTGTCTGCCCACTGATCCCCATTTATCAGCACAAGTCAATTTGAAATTCTTCATTACAACCCAGTTAGACACCCGAGTGCAGCATGCTGGCCTGTCAGGCATTTCTTGTAGCCGTTAGAATTTGTAGGGTCTTACAATCTGACGTTATTAAAATTCAGGATCATGTCAGACAGACTGGTGAGGTGATCCAATGTTTCCCATTCATTAACGAATGTATGGCGGCCTGCCATAGATTCATTTCTTACGCCATAGTCTTATAATGATCCAAACATTTTTTCCATCATCCCTCTCACATTAGACCCACTCCACATTTTTTTTAAAGCACCATATCTCCACAATGATCAGAGCTAGAGACTAGCTGTTTGTTCTTCTTAAACTTGAGAAACATCGCTAACCGTGAGCTGTTTACTTCTGTCTGTAAAACTAATATGTAAAGTTGTGGATGGTGTCCTCTGTTGCATTGCTTGTTCTACTTGTATGTAAATCAATCAGTTCTCACCCACAGGATTTCATAAAATCCTGTGGGTGACACTGATCTTCTCTTTCTTCCGTCCAAATCTCTGCTGCTAGTTTGTAGCTGACTTTGCTACACATGATGTGATCCGATGTGATGCGGCTAATGTAGATTCTTTATACGAGGGCGGTTCATCAAGTTCACTGTAGCTCTTGAGGGGGTGTGACAGCCTGGTTGAGTGTAGTTCAGTAACATCAGCTCAGCACGTTTATATGCATCGTGTCCTTTTCCAGCAGCCTCAGAGTTACAGAGAAATGGTACACAAAACTTACATTGTTTGTTAATACATAATGGATCAACAATGAATAATTAACATCCCTGGCTGGGTGTAATCGGTAACATCGGTGTTGTCATGAGATTATTAACCTGTGGGAAAAAGTCCTCGCCTTACTCTCCATCCAGACTATCGTTCAAACGTTCGATACTGGTAGTTACCTTGACTTCCGATACCGTATCACCGGTTCCTGGATGATACTTTTATGAAATTCATTTTAAACAAAAAGAAAATTACATTACACATGACGGCAATTTTTAAGCATAAACCTATTTAAGACAATTTGAAGTGGTTTGTTAACATAATATCAATAACGCTGTTGGGGGGGTTAGGGAAAATGGATGAGCACATTTTAGAAGTAGGTTTAACACTGTGAGGCACAGATGTTACCAGTGTTACCACAGTCAGTCAGGATAAGAACTTAACTACAGTCCTGCTCAACATCAGCACAGTTAGCACTATTATTATGATCATGTGTACTTCAGGAGGAAGCAATAATCAGATTGAATCCAGCCAACAACCTGCTGCCGGCATCAGTGTCCACAAAGAAGTGACTGAAATCAGATGAACCGGTAGGAAAATATGTGTTAACCAGGCGATCACCTGGTCATTGTACAGCTGGTCAGTGATCAGACTAGTAACCTGGTTAAGTGTCTGAATGGACAAGATATCAGCAGAGATTAACCTGTTTTTACAGAGTTTCTATTGATCTTTATTGTGATCAAAGAAACCAACGTTAATAAAAGCTGGTTAACCTCATCACTTAATGAAATAAAATAAGTGACAGTCACTATATTTTGGTCTGCTAATGCAGTCAGATATACCTGTGATCAGTAGATGCGTATACTGCCTGTATAACAACCATCAGACTTAACTACAGTATGTTCTCCGTTTAATGCTGGCTGACATGGCAGCTAACCAGCTGATGGCTAATATTGTTCACGTTAACCGGCAGCTAGCTGACGTTAGTTAGCGTTAGCAACAAGAGGCTAACCAGTTTCTGGTCAACTTTAGCCTGACTGCTGCGGCTGGTCTGAAGTCAGACTTTAACTACAAACTGAATAGATTATCACCAAACCCGTTTATGTTTACTTCAGAGGCGAATTAATGCTGACTGAAGCCGCGCGGCTAAACGCTAGCTACGGTGTTAGCCGGCTAACCTCCACTGTTAGCATTTCAGCATTAGCATTGCCAATAATACAAATCTCCATTTGAAATCAAACTGATTAGTGTCTCCCTGGTTTTCAGTAGAAACACACACGTCTTCAACAGAGCTTTAAACGACAAAATACCGCCCACTGACAAATTCGGCATACATGCATTCAAGCAGACATGGTTGTTTCGGTAGAATATAAACTTTAATAATAACTTTGCGCTGCTGCGGCCGCCTTCAGTGGCGTATTTGACCTCATACAAAGCGGAGGATCGTGAGACCAACATGCGAAATTAATGTTCAATTATCTAACTGAAAAGACAATTTATGGGCTGGATCTATGCCGAAACGACGTGTGTGGAATTATTCCACGGAGTTAATGTTTTGACTGACACCAGCAGAAAGCTCAATCTGACACATTTTTAAAAGGAGTCTGGCCTGACCGAACGTTAACTGTAACCAAGCTGACGTTAGCAAACGAACTAGCATTGTGTTATTCTTGAACCAAACGACGCCTTGACAAGGCAAACCACACTGTAATGATCGGGTTTTTAACACCAATAACACCGATAAAAGGCGGCGGGCTGCTGGGCCTAAGGCGGGGGGGGGGCTCTCACACCACGGACAGGACCAGCCGCTGAGGCCGGGACGGACAAGCAACACGGGCTCCATAAATACTCTGCTCCCAGCTCATGACAACGAACTGAAGATGTGTTTTTACCTGGACAGGTTCCTGCAGCACCGTCATTCCGCTTCGAGACTCCGTCTATCTGTTCTTGTCGTCTGTTGTTCCCCCTCTTTTCTCTCGGCTCTTTCTTTACTTCGGTCTCCAGGAGGAGCTGCGGCCGAAGATTTGAACACATCGACCGTTACTAGCCGAACACAGCCGAAGGATACCGAGGAGGGTAGAAGGCCGAGGCGGAGATGACCGACTGTGAAACGGAAAGAACCGAACCAGCTGCTGCGCCCCCTGTTGATGAAATGAATCACAATCAGGTTTATTGCCAAGTAGGTTTTCACATATGACGAGTTCGCCTTTGTACGAAATAATAAGTAAAAATGAAAGCAATTACTATAAAGTCAAGAAGCATAATAGAACATTGCCATTAACATATGAACACATTTAAAAATGATAAAAACAATATGAACAATATGAGCGTTATTTAAATGAAAGCTGTACAGTTTTGTGCAAAATATTGACTGGAGAGTGTTCAGACGTTCACAGCATTAAGCAATATTTGTAATGTGCAGGATAGAGCCCAAGAGATTCAGTTGTGTAGACTTTATGGTAACGTATAGAGCAGGGGTGTTAAACTCAAATACACAATAGGCCAAAATTAAAACATCGGTACAAGTCGAGGGCCGGACTGGTTCAATGTTTATTGCAAAACTTATTGAAATTAACTTATTGCACATATTGAATCTGGAACTAACAAAACTTAAGTTACTGCCATTAAACATTAAATAAATGAAAAATCAGTTGCATTCATTTGTTATGGCTAGCTGCAACTTTTCCAAGGTAATTTCTAATGAAAACGTTTTTCCACAGGGCAACAACAGCCAAAAAATATTTTCCTCCAAAGAAAAACCAAACATACCCTGAAGAAGCAAAGTGCAAAAAGGAAACACACATTAAAGCTCAGTTTGCTGCTCTGTGATGCACACTAGTCTGAGCCAGATACTTGGCATCTCATCTTGGATGCAAGTTCATCAATGTTTGAGGTCAGGCTCTGAGCTGAGGGAATCCTCAGGATTGAGTGAAGGTGTTCATCAGTAAGATGACTCCTGTGTGATGTTTTGTTCATCTTCATCAGAGAGAACAGTTGTTCACACAGGCATGTGCTGCCAAACATAGAGAGCATTTGAGCAGCTGGGGCATTGTGTCAGAGATGAAACATGGAAACTATGCAGTGCCCACAGAGTCATACTTTGCCTTGAGTGTGTCCCAACATTGGAGTTCAATCAGCTCCATTTGGAGGTTGGTTGGTGCACTTTCCACGTCAGCTGCAAATGGATTCCTGAGCAGTTCAAATCTGCTTTTTTGGGCTTCAAAGTCGGCAAAACGCTGTGTGAAGTCGACACCAAGTATGCTGAGTTTTTCAGCAAACTGCGCACTTGGGAACACGGCGGTAGAGACCTGCTCTTTCATAGTTTGGCAGCACGGAAAATGGCTCAAATTTTCTTGCTGCATCTGTGTCTCCCACAGGCGCAGCTTGGTTTTAAACACCCTCACTGCAGCGTACATGTCTGTGATCACATGACCTCGCCCCTGAAGCTGCAGGGTGAGCGCATTGAGATGGCTCCTGATGTCACACAGAAACGCCACTTCACATAGCAACTTTTTATCCCCGAGATCTGTTGTGTCTTTCCCTTTGCTTTCCATGACCTGACAGATCTCCTCACGCAACTCGAAACACCTTTTCAGCACTTTTCCTTGGCTTATCCACCGCATCTCTGTGTGACAGGGCAAGTCACCATATTCTGAACCCAACTCCTCCAGAAAAGACTTGAACTGGCGGTGATTTAACCCTTTGGCTCTTATGAAGTTAACTGCTCATGTTATGGTGCTCATTATATTATCCATTTTCAAGGCTTTGCCACACAACGATTGCTGGTGTATGATGCAGTGATAAGCTGTCAGCTCAACTGCACCGTTTTCCTCCCGCATTTTCTCCCGGATCCTGCCCACCAACCCACTCTTTTGACCGCACATCGGGGGCGCTCCATCTGTTGTCAGTGCCACAAGTTTATCCCAACGCAGCCCCATTTCATTTATGCATCTGGATACCTCTTCAAAGAGATCTTTTCCTGTAGTTGTGCCATGCATTGATCTTAATCCCAAAAGTTCCTCTGTTACGCACAGACTTGACTCCACTCCATGGATGAAAATTGACAGCTGGGCAGTATCAGAAGTGTCGCTGCTCTCATCCACAGCAAGGGAGTATGCGATGAAATCTTTTCCCTTTCCCACCAGCTGTTGTTGTAGATTGGTGGCAAACTGACATACATGATCGGCAACGGTGTTTCAGCTCAGGCTCCCATTTGAAAATGCTTGCCGTTTATCTGGGCACACAACGTCGCAAACTTTCATCATGCAGTTTTTGACAAATTCTCCCTCGGTAAAGGGCCGGGCTGATTTAGCGACCTCTGCTGCTACAATAAAACTAACCTTTACAGCAGCCTCACTTTGTGATTTGGCTTTTGTGAACATAGCTTGCTGTGACACCAGACTTCTTTTCAACTCTTCTACCTTCTGGAGCCTCTGTTTCATGTCCAGATGCTTGTACCTGTCGTTGTGTTTCACATCATAGTGTCGTCTTTTGTTATTTTTTTTCATTACAGCCACACCGTCTCCGCACACAAGACAAACAGGTTTGCCCTTTTTATCTGCAAACATATACTCTGCCTCCCACCTGCCCTGTTTTCAAAGTCCACCTTTCGTTTAGCCATTTTTGGGGAGAGGGATAGCTGAAAGTTGACCACAGTTGACTAGCTCCATAAAGCTGCTGATGAGCGAGTGGGGCAAGGGCTCGCGCTTGCGGGCCCTCGATTGACGTGCTAACGCACTGGCAGCTACTCAATACTACCCCCACCCCTCTGTAACTTTCTGCATCAAAATGTGAAGAACTTGCATTTTCTTTAAAAACAAAATAACTTTAATCAGAGCCCGTATTGCTGCTGATGCAAACACGGATGCCATCAGCAAACCCAGTGAAACAGATGTAACCATGGGAACATTCACCTGTATAACATTAACTGAGCTGTACAAGACTGTCACTGAATGTAACTCCTCCACCTCATGTATTGACCCTGTAATAATAAATAATAATAATAAACTTTATTTATATAGCACCTTTCATACAAGAAATGCAGTTCAAAGTGCTTTACCAACAGCATTTCTCCAGCGGGTGTTCGACAGTGTTTCAAACTATGTCCTGAAGATTATAAATACATCTCTGCAAACAGGAATCTTCCCAGATGCATTTAAAACAGC
>JAVQJF010038718.1:0-22793 GCA_036023855.1 Gadopsis marmoratus | reverse complement strand
AGCCCTGCGATTGACTGGCGACCAGTCCAGGGTGTTTCCTGCCTCTCGCCCAATGTTAGCTGGGATTGGCTCCAGCCCCCCCCTGCGACCCTTCGGGATTAGCAGTCTGGTTAATGAATGAATGAATGAAAATTGCCAGATAAATTGCATGTTCCAGATGCCCAGATGTGAGGATTTGCTGCTTTTCCTTGTCTTACATTATAGTAAATTGAATATCTTCAAATTTCTTTCTGTTGGTAGGCCTAAAAGAACAATTTAAAAATGCCATCCTGAGCTCCAGGGAATAAAATACAAAAACAATAGTTGCAGTACTAGGTCAGTTACAGGAAAATCTGACCTCTCTTGACAAGCACGTCCATTAATCTTCTTAGTAGTGTTTTAACTAGATTGCATTTGGCTGTCAAATCATGCTTACGGTACTTGTGTGGGGAAAACACACAGTTTAAGCCTGAACAGTTCACCTCCACCACAGGCTTTTTTCACAGAACACATCTGACATATCACTATAGGGAAAGCACCGGTGTAAATGATCAAATAAATGATGGTTGAATTTTTTAGAGCAAATACTCAGTTTCAAGTATTGTGTGTGCAGGCTCACTTGCCACACGGTCACGAATTACTGGGACACTCGAATGCAACAGAGCCATCCTTAATGTAAGGATGTTTAAGTAACACTTGTGCTTTTCTACTCCGACAAATCACGTCTGTTGTGAAAAAGACCTACTGCAGACTACATAAATGGGGTGTGGCGCAGAGTGGTTCCCTCTGGCTTTCTCCCACAATCATGATTAATACGGATAGATTCATCACTAATACGTGAATATTTTAGAAAAGCCACGCATGTAGAGTTAACATTTTAGTTTGTGCCTATGCATTTGTCCATCTCAGAAAGATATAAAAATGCACCCTTAGTCTCTTTTAAGAAATATCAACAAAATGTGTGCAATTTCTGGGGAGCAGGGCACACACCCGGCCATACGGGCTGAGCGAAAGTTCATAACATCAGCGATGGCTGCATTACATTCAGGGTAGCCACTTCCCAGCCTGTGGTGCTGTGCCTACCTGCTCACTGGCACACTTAATGGGAATACTGAGCTGCCGTTAATGTTATTAGCTACAATATCAGTACAATATCAGCTGTGAAAATGACTATTGACTTGTGTTACAACTGAAGCCATCCTCCCCTGTACAAACGAGTGTGTGTTTGTGTCTCACCTGTGGTGGAAAGTGTGTAATAGTAGACCAAAGAGCCACTCTGGTTCATAAGAAAGGGGACAAGGTACTGGGCAGCAACATAAGGAAGAAGGTGCAATTAAAACCAAAAAAGGCAAAAAATATACCAAGTAATAATTTCAAACATGCACACTGGCAAATGAGAACGACTCATGGGATTTACCTTGAGGTTTAGGAAAAGAAACTTGACTTCAGCCAGCAGCTGGGAGACTCTGTTAGTCTTTGCAACATTTTCTATCCCCCGTGTGCCTCTCTTCAGGAAAGGGTTGGTGCAGCCCCACAGCACTGACACCAGCAGGAGGCTCAGCAGCTCCACTGCGACACAGGACACGAGTGTCGGTACACAAAACATCTACCAAAGACTAAAGCACGACCCGATAAAAGCGACGCAAACCGTTCAGAATACTGCGGTCACCTACATAAAACCCGGTGGCTATTTTAAGCTAGCTTACTTCCTTAGCATTAGCTCAAAGATGCTAGCTATGTTTGGGTAACATCTGCGCTATTAGTGGCAAAGCGCAAGCAGATACTTAGAAATATATAGTCGACATCAAAATACAAGCGCAAGCTTTAAGATTTAATTACAATTTTGGCAAATATGATGAGAATATAAATGATCTTGTTAGCCACTCACCTGCGGTCACCATCGTAATGTAAGCAGTCACACTTAAGTCGCGTTCAAGACTTCGTCAGCTTTCAGAGTTGTTAGTGAACACTATGTAATGGCCAGATTAATACAACCGTTTCAAACGTATTTATTCATTAAAGTTATCCCAGGACTTAAAATGTATTCAAACAAAATTCAAACACCAAACGATGCTTTGACGACGGTCTCTCATCTGTAAAAGGCAACATTTTCAAAATTTCTTGTTATCTTGAATGCAGCTTCGAGATTTTTCAATGTTGTGATACCAAACGTTACCAGCTGAGGGCGCAATAACTTGTTCAACACTAACTCAACAAGACCATATTTAGGATTCTGCAACATTCACCTCAGTCTTTTCTGTTTTGCTCACCGTAAGTCTTTGAGGTTTCACATGATTTTAAACTTTCTTTCAATGTCATATCATTTTGTCCTCTGTACACATGACAGACCGGTCAGCCACCAATAGAAATATCAAATTTTATTTTTCTCTCATTTCATTTAAAGAACCACAAACACTACAAATTCAGGGAGCAACAAAAATAAAGTGCAAAATCCTTTGGCGTGAAGCTAAAAAGGATTTACATCAGCGTGTTAGGCTGACACCCAGATGTCTCATAAAATATCTCTGTGGTCTCTTCTCCACACAAGGTAAACATTTTATACATTTCTTAAACAAAAAACTAATCTGAAAGAATCGACGATCCGAAGACAAAGGTAGTATAATGCAAGGTTAATCAGATTTAGTAAGGAATATTACAAAATCTTCAATATCAACATATTGTTTAACAAAGCTCCATAGCTCAAACACAGCTTCTTTCATACTGCCTTTGTCTTCTCTGACGTTTATACTAATTCTACATTTACTCATGAACCTATGTGGTCCTCTTGAATACAGAAATGTACACAATTAAGAGCGACATTGTCAAGCCACTACAGTCATTACTACACATTTTCTTCATTTTATTAGTAGTGATGGCACATCTGCAAAAAGTACAACCAGTAAGAAACTTATGGCATCAATACTCTGAACACTGATTGTAGCCAAAAAGCAATTCTCCACAAGAAAGTCTCAGTTTTCCGTCATGCAACATCCTTTATGCAGTCCATTGTGTCTGTTTGTGGTACCTTTTTGTTCATGTTGTATGTTTTTGTACACCAAGAGGACATCTTGTTATCTATGTAATCGCTAGTGGTGGCTCAGGTGGTGAAGATTGAACAGTGACAACTAACGTCACAGATTGAGTTTCCACAGGATTCAGTCAGCACACAGTATGCAGCCCCCGGGTGAAGGCGACACATCAGTCAGTGCCTGTTGTGAGACTAGACCACATGCTATGTGTTTTCTAACGATGGAGCGTCATGTATGGTGACTGAAGTGGATCCACTGGTGGTGCTGGACTGCTCTATGTGGTTTTCCTCCGCACTGTTCAGCTCCGCTCTGGGCAGCTGGAAGCCGTTTTCTGTGGCTGGTTGTGAATTGGCGATGCTGCCCGACACAGAGTTGACTCCCATGGTGCTCAGCGGCACGTTGCCCTGAATTGTGGATTGTGACATCTTTGCACGAGGTTTGGAGCCACTGTTCGCTCCCAGGACTCTGGATGCATGTGTCCGCCTGGCAACAATAAAACCATCATGTTAAAAATAAGACCTCTCACTTCACTCACGTTCGATGTAGTAGGATATTATTTAGCAAGTCGGCATGTGATGTTTATAAACTGTACTCAACAGTTACATAGAAAAATGGCAGATATTCCCTGTAGCCTTCTAATCTAATTTTGCTTGTAGGCCTATACCTTGAACCACCAAAGGTACTGGGCCCGTCATGTCTCATATCAAGTTCAATATGTCTATTAGTCGTGAGCAGTTTACCCCCAGGTATTTTCCCTTCTTGAATTGTTTCATTTGAATAACTTTAAGATGCCTGAAAGGGCAAAGAAAATCAATTAATTATAGAAAAGTAAGAAAAAAACGATCTAATTTTGTGTAGAAGACATGTATTTTTAATTCTCTCCTCTATCTCCTTCATTATCTTGTGACCCCTCAGATTTATGGTAAACACTGTAATTAGTATTTCCATTTAATACTACTTAATGCTTGTAAATATTTTGTAAAACTGGATAGTTTTACCCCCTCAAGCCTCTAAAAAGTATTTAAATAACAATCTAATAAGGGAACATCACAGGTATATACTGTATGTCCAACTCATGGACACAGGGCTGTGAGTAGGCGTTGCGTCACCTTAAAGGGTCACAAGCTAAGAAGGCTGTAAACGGTAAGAATCAGTTGATATGCACGATCATTATTGTACATACTTTCACAGACAGAGCCTGATAAAAACGTTATAAGCAGTAGGAGGCGTCTAGCCCTCCATGTACTGGATAAAAATAGCATGATTGTTTCGCGGCTCGTGACATTCACTATGCAGAAATTGTCTTGTCAAACGGGAATGTGGCCCTACCTGTTGTACGTCTTCAGGATGATCAGGAGAATGGCGAGAGTGATTATGATACCAATGACGATGACAGCGACAATCGCCCCAGAGCCTGACAGACACAAAGAGAGGAGGAATGAGCAACTGACATGTTGAAAGGTTGTTTTTCAGTCGTGTCTCCTCCAAAATTCGGACGCTACACTGTACACACTCGCTCTGCTCCATGTGGGGCAACTTAGTTTGTGTTTCGTCCAGAAGTAGTGTGTAGTTGCTTAGCAGCAACGTCACTCACAGGCAAACATTTCCTATTACGTCCACGAGTGCCACTCCTGCACCAACCATATAGATTAGACTGCATGATGCAATAGGTTGTTATTTATGAGGCTTGGCCTGTCACATAGTATCTTTTGGGCATTTGAATGTCTGCCATAGGGGACACTCTAAGATCTAAGACACACACACACTTGCGATATCCTTACTCTGGATAAGTACTTCTTTGGACTTTGTGCTGGTGGTGTTTGAAGGTACTGTAGTGCTGGTCACAGGTGAGACAGTTGAGGCTTGCATCTTCAGCAATAACCTGCACAGACAAGCACACAAACAAAAGGGGCGATAAGAATAGAATGAGGAAAGAATATGGGATTTGAAGATCAAAATATGTGTGTCATACAACTCTTAGAAAAAGGGGATAGGTGGCATAGCAGAGGGAGTGGCGGCAGTGCATGGGTGCTTTATAGAAACCGCAGGAATGAGGATCCTCGCCAGAACACTGTGTATGAAGTACTAATCAGTGCTGACGTTCCTCCCGCGGGATTGATGTGCCGGCCATATTACAGCTATCATTAAGATATTTTGAAGTACAGCTTATACTGTACGCTTAGAAGTTTTTTTTAAATCAAAGCAGAACGTGTGCTACTGCCTACATCATCCATCATGCATGCAAAGACTAACCTCTCTCTGGACGACTGATCTAATACGGATTGGAAAGACGTGATTGAACCACGTCTTGTTTACTCTTTATTAGCTGGCTTTAAGAGCACACGGCACGTTCACACATCATTGTCATGATTGTCTGCTAAAGCCTTACGAAAACATTTGTGCTTTCAGAGGTGTCTCATCAGACAGGCAAGGACAGAGCTGGAAACAAGGTCCGGACATGTAGAACAACTATGTCCTATAATGTGCTACAGTTCTTGTTTTGGGGCTTTCAACATGATTTCATCGCAAAGACTTGTTAGAATTAGCTCAGTAAGTGGAAGGCCATGTTTCAAGTGTCAATATTGGATTTAAGCAACTTCTTAGGTTGTTAAAAGGTAGGAATTACTTTCTGGTGCCCGTGAAACATCCCATGAAACGACCAATGCCAACAATGAATTGATCCTAAGTATTGTCTGTGCCTAATGTAATTTAGCCCTCTGCGCCGTAACGCTCCATTGTTGTTGAAAAAATATGAAAAACACCAGTGAGCCACACTGCTGCACTGGGTCACATGTTCTTTCATTACCATAAACACAGGCACTGTGGTTTGTTTTGAGTCAATCCCACATACACAATTCTGCTGCTGTAGAAGTATCAAATGTTTATTAATCCGCTGCTGAAAATAGTCCTCAACAAATGCACTATTTACCCCTGTTTGCTAAAAAGTACAGTGCCCAGCTGTTTTAGGAAATGGCTGCCCTTTAAAAAAAAAAAATGAAACGTTAACTTTGTAAAACGTTTTTTTTTTTTAATTTACATCTTCAGTATGAACAAATAGACATCTGTTCTGACTTCGGTGCTGAATACTGCAGACTGGGAAGTTGGAAAGTATTGAAAGACAGACTAAAAGCACGTTGGTTTTAGTCTTTTCATGGGATTTGTTGACAAAAATAAAAATCTAAAATAAAACCAGCCTTTTTATTTTGACATTTCCTTCTCTAACCCTGATGACTCCATGTCATGTCAGTCTCTTAACAGAAAACTTGCAGGTGCAATTGGGCAGCACACTGTCCTGATAAAAACAGACACGGATGTGATTTGTGTTCTCTCAGTCATTCACTCATTTAATCATGCAATGATGCATATTCTCAGATATTATGTTGCGGACATTCAGGACAGCTTCATTATGTGTTCATCTGTCTTAACGCACTGTAATCCTGATCTACTCTACTGTGTTGCAATTGTTGTGTGTCATGTGGAGATCCTCTGTCATTTAGGAGGATCCCTGATAGTGTTCAGGAAACAATCCACACACAGCTGTAGGTCAGGGCTGTTCCCTGTAACTGATGCTTCCCCTGAGTCGGAATACTACGCCTTCGCATGCTCGGAGATAAAAAAAGCCATGCAAACATATATGAAAAAATAAAAAAGAATCATTACATGTAGGTTTATTGCATTATTTTCCACTGCTCCATTGTTTCAGGAATGTCACTAGTACTTAATTTTCCAACTTTACCACGCCAGACGTGTACAAGCGTCATCACAGACGTTCCTCATCGTCTTTTCACGCAGTGTGACGTAAAAGGAAGACTAGATGTTGAGTCATTCAAGCGTGACTCAGAGATGTGGCTGTTAATCAGCAAAGCTGCTATCAACATCATGATCATCTTTAATTACATCACCTGATTTGTTACCCCGCAATACAAAAAAATGGTGGATTCTATCCAAAAGCATTCTTTGTGTTTTATAAATGTGCGGCCAGATATCTTTTTCTGCTTATTCGCTTCCGTTTAAATGTTTCAACAACTAATCCAAAAATAGCCCGGGGTGTTAATGTATTATTTTGTTAACCTGTCAGAGAAATGACAGGCTTTTACAATTGTGTTGGACGTCTCATTTTGGAAGAAAACCTTTTAATTATAGCTGACAGGAGGAGAAAGAGGCACTGCATTAAAACACTGTCGCAATTAAGACACGCGTTAAGAGTGACGTGGCACTGTGTCCGCTGGGAGCGAAGCACAGCAGCACAATCAGAGCAGGTGCTTCAAGCTATAAAAAGCTGGAAACCCTGGCAGAAGGAAGAGCAGCCCCAGATACCCACAGCACCCTCTCGAAGTTTGATTGACTGCTCTATTATTACATTCAAATTCACAAGAAAGTATGCAATACCTTTACTCCTATAGCAACGCTGCCAGCGAAGATACCACTGAACATGACTACGTTTATTAACCAGCAGCTGACTTAATGAAAGGTGGTTGAAAGGCATTAATAGTAATGACAGAGATGTACAGTAGCGCTACTGTTGCCTTGCTGTATGAGTCCACATTCAGAACAGAAGGCTTATTAAAAGATTATGAACTTCCATGTTACAGTTCAGGCATGTAGCTGGTTCTGTTACAAAGAACCTGTTATCAGACATGAAAAATTTGGAGTTCAGTGGCTTTCTGAAAGATAAGCTGACACACATTTTGGAAAATGCGCTTATTCGCTTTCTTTCAGAGAGTTAGATGATGATACCACTCTCACGCCAGTACAATAAATAGGAAGCTACAGCCAGTTAGCTTAGCTTAGCTTAGCATAAAGACTGGAAACAGAGGGAAACAGCTAGCCTGGCTCTGTGTAAAGACAACAAAATCCACCTACCAGCACCTCTAATACTGATTAACACATTATATCTTGTTTGTTGTATACAAACAATAACTGAAGCATAAAAAGAATTTGCTGTTTTATGCTGGATTTTCAGTATTTCTTGGCTGGGAACAGTAACTTCCCGGAGTCCCCGTTGGTTGCCTGGAAACTGCTCCCAGTAAACTGTTAAAACTCTGTTTTTTGTTAACTTATGTGCTGTTGGTGAGCTTCAAAGGTGCCAGTAAGCAGATTTTGTTACTTTTCAGGCAAAACCAGGCTAGCTGTTTCCCTTTGTTTCCAGTCTTCATGCAAAGCCAAGCTAACAAGCTGCTGGCTGCAGATATATATTTATCAGACAGATATAAGGGCGGTATCGACCTTCTTATGTAACTCGACAAGAGAGCGAATAACCTTATTTACCATAATGTCAAACAATTCTGCTAAAAAATTCATCCACTCCCCACTATATGCCCTTTAATTAAAGTTTTTATCTTAACTAGGAAGACATTTCTTTAAAACTCAAAATGTACTTTAACAAATTCAGTTCAGTGAGGTTATGAGATTAGATTCTTGGCTCCTTTTTGTATGATATCTGGATGCTGTGTTTCAGCATGTAATGGACAAATGCAGTGGCTTGTGTACATAGCCTTAACTATTAATGGAGCGTAAAGGTTTACATTTGGCCTCCAAGCTGTGCATATCCTGGAGGCATTGTGAAACCCCATGCATGTGACACAATGTACAGAGACACCGAGCACAACACTTTCCTGTAACAGGGTCAAGATTTGTAGAAAATATTCCCCAAACTACGACCTTGATTCTTTCTCACTGAGATGTGATGAAAAACCAAATCAGAATTTTAATTTCAACTTGGAGGTAGTAAAGTATACTTGTGTGTATTGTATGTCTTATCCAGCTTCCTGCTCAACTGCAAACATTGCACAACCAACTCTCCCTTTGTTGACATACTATTAAGCATCGAGATTAATAATGACATATATCATGTTGCTGTTTGCAGTGGTGACAGCTTGTGATAAGTTGATAGCTGGTCATGTGCTGTGTAAGGTTGGTAACATGGTGGAGGATACAGTTTGCAGCTGATATTGGTGAGGTTATGTAACTAACAGTCAAGTCAATTTTATTTATATAGGTCAAAATCTAAAGTCACAAATTAGCCAGGGCGTTGCACAGTATGGCATCAAGTGATGTATATTTATTGCTGCCTCTATTGACAGTTCAGCTATCAGCCTGTCTACCTGAAGTTGTAGTCACGGTCATGTTGTTCAGTTAATGTACAGTAAATCCGAATATATAAAGGTTGCGGTTTAACAGGGTAAAAGTAGCATTTGAATATAAAATTCAAACAAACACAGACATGGATGCAGGAATTAGGCAAACCAACAGAAAACAAGAAAAAGAAGACATACTTCACTCCAGAAAGGACATCTGATTCTCTTTTGTAGGCAGGAGGGACTTTGTACCCTTGTGCTGATAATTGTATGTGCACAAGATACATATTGTTCACAGTATTATAATTCTGGTGGACGCCTGTATTTAGCAAATTTCAATGATGGGACTCTGCATATTAATAAGGTATGATAAGAAAAAGAATTAAGTGTTTAAAGTTACTTTATGAAGTTTTACTTCAGGTAACAGTTTTTGTTATATTGATGGCAGCAAAAACCAGTACAGCTTGGACAACAGTTTATCATCCTGTCATCATGACTCATGAAGAGCGGTGCAGTTAATTTGCTGATTTATTACAAACATGTATATATTGTCATATTAGAAATGTCCTTTGTTTCTATAAGAATGTTTTAATCATTAAGTCTGCCAAACACTTGGTGATGCATAAAAGGACGACAGAATAAGCTATCATATAAGGACAAAACATCTAAATCCAGCTGGAAACTAGCCTTTAAAGGGCAGTTTGGATTGGATCAATCGAGTTAATTTGACCTTGACTTTGAGCTGCTCATCTCGTGTTTTGTGTGCTGTGTTGTAGCCAGGGCAGTAGCGGCGACTCTGAAGAGGGCATCGCTGCTATCGCCAAACAAAATCTGTCTCGGCCAGCGCAACACGATTCTGCCGGAGATTAGGTGTACCAGCTTTCATCAAGAAGAGGTGAGGGCATGATTGGAGTAAGCAAAAGATAGCGAGATAGCCTTTATTGTCCCAGGAGGGAAATTTGTTTCCACAGCCTGAACATTTTCTAGCAAAACTCGGTTATTAAAAACTTTATTATCTGTCGAAATGAAACTGCTACAGTAGCACACAGTTATTATAACTAAGACAAAATGTTGAACTAAATATTACATTAGTTCTTAGAAACCACTCTGGTTAGAACATCACCTGCACCTTAATGGCATGTACGGAGATGGAGCAGCGGTGCCGCCCTGCGTGCAGCCCTGGCACATGTCGGCTTCTCATCCGAGGGTGGATGTGCCAACTCTCAAAGAACTGGGTGTGTCGACAGAGGTGGGTAAAGCATCGGACTGATTGCAGGCTACGTGTAGGTATAGGTTTGGTGTGATAGAGGTCACGTAATTATTCGGAGAGCCTGAGGAAACATCTTCAGTTAACAAACCTCATATTCCAATATGCAAATAAGCCTCGTGCTGCTCACCATCCCACATGACTTCAGGACTTTCCAGAATACAAACACGTTGTGCTTTTCCGTGATCGCCTCGAGCAGCGCACATTGTGAAAAGTGTTACACATACGCTAATTAATACGTGCTTGAAAGATGTTCCTTTTAAGCACGTAGTAAAAATAGACTTGGCTCATTTCATTGGCTAACTACATTTTAACACATAAAATGTTTCCGCTGCATTCAGCCTCCTCTTAGCTCTTAGATGAGGAGAGGTGGGCATCTATCTACATCTATATAATGTACGAAGGAAATATTGCTCAACATTAACATTAGTTGAAGACTATGTGAGAGAAAAAATTGTTGCGATTAATTATGCTCATTCAGATTTCAAATTCGGTTAAATCGGACCTGCACAACCAGCCAATGTGCCGGACTATTGACCTTCCTGGTGTCTCCTCTGGGCCAAAAATAGTCTGGCAAATAACCTCTGTAACTCTGTAAATCGGCAAACTGTTGTTTCTACACATTTTCATACAGATTAAACAAAGAGATATAACGTGTTGATTAGCGAGCTTTAGAGGTGCTGCTAGGAGTATTTTGTTACCTCTGGACAGAGCCGTGCTAGCTGCCCCCCCCACCGATTCCCGTTTTAATGCTGAGTTAAGTTTTGCTAACCTGTTGTTCAATATTTACTATTACTTTAACCACACGGCATAGAATCACATCAGCTGCTACATCTATTTAACCAAACAGTATAATGAACCGATCAACTTACTTAGCCACAGATTGGAAATGCCATAAGCAATAAACATGCATCCTTTTGTCATATTGTCACGATAACAGAAGGGAAATTCAAATGTGAGTGCCAGTAAAGGCCAGTGGTTTGGTGAATGACAATGTCAGGAAATAGGTAAATAGACATTACTTATATAGCGCCTTTCAACCGCTCCAACGGTTCCCAAAGCGTGTTAAAAGGTCCCAAAATGAGAAAAAAAAAACCTGTTAAAATCCACATAAACATTTCAACTTCAAAACCCCACACCGAATTGCTGATTTGGACCCAGGATCTTCTTCCCGTGATGTAAGAGTGCTGATCACTGGCCTGATTCCGCTAACTACAGTTAACTATATTATCAAGGAAGGATACTTTTTTATGTCTTTAGGCAAAGGAATTTGTAACTAAAACTAATCAGATCCCTTTGTTCTGGTGCCCGTATCTTCTTCCTCATGTTCGTTTTGCTGTAATAATAGTTTGTTTGTTGTTCCACAAATTGCAGCCATTCACTCGCACTGCAGATTCAATATCCTTTCTTCCACCCTCAGTAAACAGATCATTTATTGCTCTGTTCAGAGAGCAGACTCTCAAAGCAGAACAGGAATAATTTGGTTTCCTCTTTTTTTCTATACGGGGATAAAACCAGACGAAGCTGTTGGCTGGCCCGACTTTGTCCCCTCTACACATGTTCGTCCACACTCTGAGTATAACACAGGATCCTGCGCACACATTCAAAACCACATTCATAGTGTGACCTTCATCGAATGACGGGCGAAGTCAGTATTTGAGCAGACAATTGGAAGCTGGTTAATAAGACGCGGGTGGAGCTATTAGTTCAGCTTTCCCTGGAAGAGAGGTCAGTCTGTAGAACGTCAGATGTAAATGCCCCATACTATTTGTTTTCCAGATGTCACACTAAAGAGGGATTTAACCATAACTTTTATTGACCACCATCAGTCGGCAAGGGCTTTCAACAGCCCTGGTAGATCTTTGGTTCAGTGGCCTGTTATTGACGTAAATGATGGAGTGACAAAAGAGCTTTAAAAACTAGCTAATTAAAAAATGATGTGTGTAGTAAAGAGGTAATACATCGTGGTTGTGTTTCAGCTCACAGCATGATTGGACACTGGACTCAGTAAAGTAAAAGCACAAAGCTGCATCATCCATGAAATATTCACAAATCCTGATGGGAAGGAAGTGTACATTTCCATGTGCAATTATCATCTGTGTCGCAAAGTGGGATAGAAAAAGTCTGATTTTTAGGAACAAATATTTATATTAAAAATCAGCAGCACAGCAGGGTTAAGACAGAAGAAGAAAACGTTTGCACAGCAGATTCCTTTCTCACAATGTACTGTCCGTGCAGTTACTAAAAAAGCATGACAAATGGACATTTGAAGAAAGGGAACAAAGTTAAAAGTGCTGTGGTGTGATGGCACAAACACGACATTATTCTTGTCAATGCTTTTTAAAAAGGCTTTGATTGATGCAGTCATTGTCTAAACTGGCTGAGTTTAAAACAGACCGATGATCATCTGTTTAGGCACAAAGGACTGAAGCAAAGTGGAAGGTCCTCGCTGACATTTGTGGCAATTAAATCAGTTTGTCGTTCTTCAGACATGAACACTGTGAGTCCAGCTGAGAAGGTCAGATAGGGATGAGCGGTTACACAGGCAGAATGCTGAAAAGCAAACAGTATCTAGTGTTCAGTTGGTTTGTTTACCACTTGGAAAGCCTTAAAAATTGGAATTTGACAGCTTGTTGCTAAGTCGTGACGTATTTATTTGTACTTAAAAATCAATCAGTCAGAAAAGGTCATCAATGTGAGTCAACCACTGACAGTTATTGTTTGCATTGTGTCATGAGGACACAAGACTGGAAAGAAGTGGGTTTGTGATTAGGGGCTTTGAATGCATGCAAAGTATTTATAGGCCTGATGGAATCTCATTAATCTTCTTTAATATAGATATTACTGTGACAGAAACCTGCTTAAATTGTCTGGGTTTTAATTTTCGAGTCAGGATATTCTGATTTCCCATGAGTATTATAATCCAATAATTGGACTAATACTTTAAACACCACATTAAATGACTAATACTAACATCATGTTAGTCAGAATAAAGTTATGTAGTAGAGCTGGGTTTCCTTTGGAGTTGCCCTTCTCATTGTATTACATCTCAGGGCAGCTGGAAGTGTTGACATTTTTAATCAAAAATGTAAAACCTACTTCTTCAGCCTGGCTTCGATATCGAAAAATGTTTTATAGACATTACCTACTTTATTTTACTCAACTACTTTTATGTATTTACGTGGTAAAATCTTATTCCATTGTATTTCCTGTTATTTTATTATGATTTATTTATTAATTGATTTCTATTACATTTCTATTTTATTTTTCATCTATTTTATCTAGTTTTTAGTCTAGCCTAAAATCGATATTATTACATTTTAATCTCTTAATTTTTTTTTCTCTTTCTGTTGTTTTCATGGTCTACACACTCATTATAACTGCATTCATATATTCATAATTACATAATTAAAATGAGTGGATACTACATTGTGGTACGTGAATGGAGGAAAAAACCTGTTGATTGTATTTTGTACCTTGATACGCTTTGGAGGTTAAATTTGTCTTTGAACTCTTGTTTCTCGATGTCAGATGTTCAAACAGAAACACACACTGTAGGCAAATAACTAAATGAACTTATACATAGTGTATAAACTGGCCACTCTCATAGTGACATTTGGAAGTGATTTTAAGTCTAACTTTAGCCAAATTTGAACTCAAGCTGGTTAGGTGCAGCTGGCATGCAAACACAGTTATTAACCTTTACAGGAATAACTGCAGCCTCATCTAATGAGTCAAGGGAGAAAAAGTAAAAACACGCCGGGAGAACAGGTAGCCATTTTATGCTTAGAACTACAGACAACTCCCCTGATCAACTACAAACTTAAAGTCAAAAATGCTCAGTGCATCATCATCATCATCGTCATCGTCATCGTCATCGTCATCACGCCTCAATGAACACAGGTGAGGCCTGAAGTAGTGCAGCATACGTTCATACAACATAGCGGCAACTGATGAGCTGATAAGTGTAGCTGTTACGTTAAATACTCACTTATCTATGCGAGATACACAGGCAGATTGTGCTGGGAGCGTAAAATATATCATCCTGCCTCAGACGTAAATCTGTGTCGTTCCACTGGCTCAACAGTAACAGGAGCCTGGATTTCTAAATCCGAGAGCTCTGTGGAATGCGAGCGATTCCCTTTCACCTGAGACTCACCTACTGTCTCGCCGTGTTGTCTGGGCGAACCCCCCGTTCTCACACACACACACACACGCAAGCACGCACACACACACACACACACACACACAGACAGAGCCACAAGATACGCAGTTTAGATGAAAACCAAATCTGCCAAGAAGAAAGAGTAAAATGCAGCAATAAGCCTTGTGACTTACCCAACCGTCTCCTCTTTTGATGTCAGACCAAGCCTTCTCCAGATGGGAGCCTGAGCAGCGCAGAGCCCCCTCCCTCAGCTCGCTGAGGGGGGCATAGTCCACCGGCAAGAGGGCTGAGAGTCACAGCAGGTCCGGGGAGGGAGACGAGTGCGTGAGCTCCTCCAAGAGAGGAATATAAGTCCCAGGTGCTGCTAAAGTCAGTCAGTCCCACAGGTCGCCTACAAACACACAGGACAGGCACAAACAAAGGGCCCGAAAGAGTTTCTAAACAAGCAGAGATGCCTCTGTGTGTGTGTGTGTGTGTGTGTGTGTGTGTGTGTGTGCAGTATCTGTGAGAATCAAGAGTGTTTATGTGAAGAGGAGGAGGAGAGTGAAGAGGAGGAGGAGAGTGAAGAGGAGGAGGCTCCACGCTTGCTCACTCAGGCCGCTCCTCGCTGGGAGTAATAATCTCAGGCAGCTGGTTTGTCAGGTCTGTCCGCCCGGCCCTTAGGCGTGTGCCGTGGCCGCTGAGCAAAAAAGCACGGCTCCTCTGCAGAGTTCGCCCGCTCGGCACTCACCGCGACCACTGCCTATCAAAACCAGACCGGCTGCACCGCACAGGGCACGAGCCGCAGAGGGTGGGGCCCCGTGCATTTTGTTAAAAGAAGATAAAAATAAGTAAAAAAAAAATAACATCTCATGTGCTAAAATCCAGGGTATATATCCTATACCTTTGGACGTGTGCACCTGCATGCGTGAGTGTTTTTTGCCTCTCCGTGTCATGGGAAAAAGAAAAAAAAAGAGGTAATAATTACCTCTTATTTACGACTGCATGTTTGTGCATGTTTTGCGTGAGCGTGTAGACAGAAGTATGTGGTTTCATACCTTATCACACATCCATTCAGCTTTTGCACGAACTGTGATTTATGGATGTTGTTGAAAATTAACTATGTGAATTACAATGCCTCTCCAAAGGACGCTGGGTGTGTTTGCAGAAAAGATACGGTACGCAATGGCCTTTTCTTTTCCTTTCTTTTCTTTTAGGACAATGAGCGCCATTCAAACAATTGGCAACATTCGTGTGGAAGTTGTGCACTGAACAAGAAACATGTTTTTACCGGCAATCATCCCTGTCCTACTATCTGTCTCACTCTATTGTAGCACACAAGTTCCTGTAGTGCTTAGTCTTTCCCCAACAAGCCGCCAGGATGTTGCCTCGTGTTACCTCCCGGGGATAGGAGGTGCCCACGACTAGAAAGCAAGTCAGTGTTGTGACTTTGTTAGAGAGTGTAACTGAACTTCATTTGGGCAGACACACTTTGTTCTGCTTCACCCAATGGTCTGCATGCATGCACAGGGCTGGCGTCCCCATGTCCCGTGGAAGACCATTGCATAGGTCTGAAAGCTCAAATTTCATAGAGCAGAATACATCTTTTCCCCTGGCATTGTGTTGGTTTCAGCCCAGTACAAATCTGTGCAAAATGTGATTTTCCTGAAGGAAAAGTGACAGGTGGATCATGACATTATTACTTATTATGTATTTTAATGTCAGAATTGTCTTGTGTTTCTTCTGAGTTGCTTCTTCATCTACACAGGTTTCATTCTAATGAAGGTCAAAGACGTGTTGTTTCCCATATCAAAAGTACACTGTTTTATTAAATATTCACCAGTAGTAGCAAGAACCAGAAATAAACAAAAATAAACAAAAGAACACAAGAACCTGTGTTACTTCAGACATGTAGCCAATACATGAGCACACACACAGACAGATCTACACATCACCACACATACTCACCTAGTCAAATGGCAGATGGGAATGTCATTAGTTTTTCAAGTCCTAAACCATTCATCCTCTGGGGACCATAAATGTCTTTAACCAACAGATCACCCATGCCATCCCTCGAGCCATGCCACTATAGCATGGCTAAAAATTCCCTATATTTAGAACCTTAGGTGTTTTAAGAATGTCATAATTAAAAAAACTAAAGCCGCAATCATTAAATTGCCTTGAAATCCTTTCATATTTTCTCTTAATTACAAGCCGATTTTCTTATCAGAGCAGATAAGAAAAATGATTGTATCTGTACTTGTCTTGACAATGTAAAATAGATGAAAAACAGCAGGTTTTACAGGGGCAGCCAACCTTTACTCACTCATCCTGAGGGAGATTAAAGTGTTTACACTCACTGAATTTATCTTTATTGCTTTAGGGGACGTTGATATAAAAGCTGAGGTAAATGTTAGAATTCAGTCAGACTAAACCCATTATACAGTATCTGCTGATGCCACTATGTGTACTTTTAAGGAGCCGCTTTACTAACAACTCATTGTACAGTATATATCCTTGTCAACTCATGATGTACGCATCACTTAAGATTCCTTTTTGAGAAACCGAGACGTTCGGTGCTGTGTAATTGTGGAGCGTACCTTTAAGGGAATCTGGAGCCACTGGCCCCATTAACACCCACGAGGGTCACGTTAACCTGATCTGTTCCCCTCAGGTGCGCACACATCGTCACGTTCAACAGTAAGGGTCATTGTAAGGAGGAATTCCCCACTCCCGGCATCGCGAAGAGAGGGCTTTTTGTGTCATGGAGAGGGATACACAGGGCAGCACTCAACTCTCAGCTGTTGCTCGGCCCTCTCTACCTGGAAAATACTGACAGCTGTTCATTGTTTTTACCTTTAGACCATTAAGTATGTCAGCAGTGACACAGGCAACCTTTACAATCTTGGATCCTCTGCATACCTGCTTCTTAGCGTGTTTTGTACAGGTTAGGAAGCACAAATCTTCTCACTAAAATAGTGCTGTTTTTTCCACAGTCACCTCATGTTTAACGTTATACATTTCATGTGCAGTGTTGCTCACTGAAAAAATCATTAACTCAACCTGTGCTGTCAGTGTCTTTACCATTGAAAAACCTCTGACCAGACAACATTAACTGGGGAAATACGAGGTGCAAAGAGGGATGGCACTGCCCCATTATTGCATTATATAAAGCAGGATTAAAATACATGGCACTGGGGTGATAGAGGCTTTCCGATGTATTTTATAGCCTTGTGTGGTACACAAGTCAAGATGGTTGATTAGCAACACTTACAGTTTTGGTGGTATTTCCATCTGGAAAGACTCTTCTGCTCATCTGGATAAAAGTTGCTTGAAAAAAATGCTGGACGTGGCATCTTTTTGCTAATAGAACACAAGGCATTTATAAAAGTATATGAGAATATATAATAGTGGAAAATAACATTAACTTACTAGATAACAATACCGGATCCTATAACTTTTAATTTCCGGTCACATGGTAAAACTCAAGCAAAGCTAGACAGCACACTTCCAGCTTCCATCTACCATCTTGGATGCTAAACAACCTTCTGAATTTCTTTTAAAGATTTTCATGTATTTATTTACCTTTGGGAAAAATGGATGCTTAGATCTGTGACTTGATATGTATAATATTTGAAAGGCACAAACTAGGTCTAGTGCTAAAAGTGAAGTATCTTTAGATGAATATACTGTAACTCATGCAATCTGAACATAATGTGCTTGAGATTCTGTTCCTGTAACTGTATTTTAAAATGAACAACACTAAACGTGGCTTTTAAGAATAAGTCTTTATGTATTTCTCTATGTGAAACAAATGGCTATTATACTACACAAATAGAAGCAGATACTGTAAGAGACAGAGACCATCTCTGAGAAATAAGTACAGAACATGAAAATACACATACCGGTATTATAGAACTGTAAATTATTGCTTGTTTTGCTACTTTGTTTTCTGGATTCCTACAATACAAGACACAATATTCATATTTCAACAGAAACAGTACAACAGTGACAAACGGTATTATTGACCTTTTTAGTAGACGTTCCCAGAAATAAAAGAAACATTCAAACAGAGTCCATGTTGAACACAACACGATGACAGTTGGTTTTGATCGAGTATCTTCAGGACGTATTGTTACATGTTTTTGTATCTTTTTTTTTTTCCCATTACAACATTGCCAGGAGAAGCCGTAACAAACTGCACACTGGGACTGGCCTCAGCAACAAAAAACAAATAAAACCACTTGGCATATGTACATAAATATACATTTTCATTTCAACTGTGACCAAAATGCACCCGGTTTTAAACACCATGACCACAGAGAGTAAAAAAATATTCACGAGTGTCTTCCTCCTGCTGCTCGCTGCTTCCTCTTTATCATAATCCACCTCAGTAGTTCCACCAATCTGCTGTCTGCTTAGATAACAGCGACAGCTTTACTGTAGTGCCAATAAAACTGCACTCTGCCAACATGGTGCATTTCAAAGAACTGTTTAACTTTCTCAGAAGGTAAGATGAATGTTTCTTGTGGACTAACACGAAAAACAAAGACATTGATTTTGTTTTGCAGTGTCATCCTGCCTCATTTAAAACCTACAACTGTACTGCACTGTCTACATCCTTACAGCAGTACACTCCCATGGATCCAAAAGGCCTGAAAGTCTGAGGTTCACACTAGCAAAAAGGAAGTGGAGTGTTTCACTCACTGCAATATGCTGGTGAAAAGGCTAATCAGGTGTTCAGCTTGAGATAAAGAAAGGAAAAAAAAAAAACACAAGAAAGAAACAAGAGAAGAAATGCAATGTGCTTCCTACTTTGTCTCAAGAAAGACTATTTTTATGTAAAGGAAACAAACACAACACTGACAATAAAGTGCTCACATGCAGACTGATTTGACTTTTGCTTACGAATATTGTTATATAGCAAAAAAGTAGTTTTAGTTTTCATGCGGCCTAATGACAAATAAGGTTTAGACTCACTGCTGACACCCAAAAAGAAATATTTCATTAAATGAGTTAAATGAGTGAAACACTGATATGATATGGGACTGTGGGGAGAATTAACCTAAAAAAAAAAAGGAAGAAATATTTAAAAGTTTTATGGATGTTAGTGGATATTTGTTCAAATTTCCACTGAACTAGATACTGCAAAAAAAGGTATGCGTGCTAATATGAAATAAAAAAAGTACTGCAGTTGTGTTGGGAAAATATGACTTATTTCTGCTTACTTTAACAATATACATCAGTGTCTCTGAGTAAGAATAATCCTTTTCAGTTGTCATGACAAAATGAGGTGAGTGAATGTTTTGGTTGATATCTCATGAGGCTACCTAATTTTCCCCTTTCTCAGCAAAATGCTTTCACGTTAACTACAAAATCTAAAAGGACTATTGTCGCAAATCTACTGCTCGGCTATTTACAGCGAGAAGCAGTGCAGGTGTGCAGCAGGAGGCGGATCGAGAGCCCCGCAATTGCTTGGAGAGATATCAAGAGATACTCAGTGCAAAACAAGCAGTAGTAGGTTTCAGAAAAAAACCTGACACATAGAAAGTGGGTTTGACCAAACAACATAACCAAGACATTAAAGATGACAATTACAACAAACAGAATCAGAAAAAGAAAATCAACATCCCAAACCCCTTGAAGAAAATGAGGGGGATGAACTGTTTCTGATCCATCAAATCCCGACATAAGTGACAAACGCAAATTTACCATCAGCTTGAAGTCAATCTGTCAATCTTACGAAAAAAGAAAAAAATCAACTTCCCCCCCAAGACGTCACTTTAAACTCTGCACGGGGATATATGCACTTGCATCAAAAGCGTCACACTATTTCCCTGTCATCACAAACGACAATAAAAAAAAAACACCTCAGCTCCTCATCTACGGAAATAACTAAGCATGCAAAAACTGTCAGGGTATCAAATACATAGTAAGAATACACATCTAGTAGTTGAGCAAAAAACAACACCTCTCCAAATAAAAAAGACAAAAAGCAAAAACGAGCAAAAAGAAAAAAAAGAGTCAAACAACCACCACAACTTTGTTAGTCACATATGGCGCTTCGTGCTGTGTGTGATGTTAAATAGGTTCCTTTTTCTTGATATATCTTGTTAGTATTTATGTTTCTGTACGTATTTTTCGTAATACAGTATATACATGCAGACAAGAGCGGGAACATCACACACTCAATCTTGATGCAAGCTGAAGTGACAGACCGGCACATATGAAAATGGATGGAAACGAAGTAAAAATCGACATATCTATAACCTGAAAACACAATTTATTGTAAAAAAAGAAGAAGAAAAATGTCTTTGTTTAGAGGTAACGCATCTACCTCAACTGAAGATTATTGTACACACGACTGTGAGACAAAGGGAGAGGTACAAGCTAATAAGCTAACTAACGAGCAAGCTACTGAGCAGGACTAACAATAAGAGCTGAGTGTGTGTGATAAGTGACAGGTGCCTGCGTTGGGACAGGTATTTCGACCCCTCTTGCTGAAAACGAGGGGGGTTGGTGGGGTGGAGGCAAGCATGCCAGCCGCTCCCTACGCTGTCCGCAGAATGTGATGAGTGTGTGTGTGATTCTCATCCATCCCCTTCAAGCCGCCTCATTCCATCGCCACGCTCCCCACAAACACCGTCTTCGAGCAATGTTTGTTGGTTTGTTTTCGCTTGTAGTTGAACTGAAATGAGGGGCATCAACGCTCTCTGTGAGTGCAGAGACGAGAGAGAGAGGGCAGGTGTGTTGCGGGTTTAAGGGGCGGTCGGGGGCCGCGCCGGAGTCGGGGGGAGGCCTCTCTAGTTGAAGACCTTGGGGGGTTCGTCGGGACGTCTGGTCTGGACGATCTGCTGCTTTGGTCGCGCCGCCTCGTCCTCCTCCGTCTCGCTCTCACACACGTGGACGACCACGCTGGGGGTAGACTCTGTACCCGCGTGGAGCTCGTACTTTTCACCTAGAAGAGAAGGAGAGGATGGAGGAGGGATGGAAAGAAGGAGAGATATAAATACTCCTATCTGACATAAAAGATTCAAGAGGCAGTGGTGCAAAGTAACTCAGTACATTTATGTACTAACAATCATTATCTGTGCAGCCAAAGCCAGATATAACATTGTAAGCTATACAAAAGGAAAGGCACTGAAGTTTATTTTAGTAATTTTATTTTGGTGAAGTTCTCACTACGGCACCAAATGTGTATTAATACACGGCTGAAAATAGTCCCCAACAAATGCACAATTTACTCCTGCTTAAATATTGTTTGCGAAAAAACTACAGTGCCCAGCTGTCTGAGGAAACTATTTAGCCTTTTTAAAAAATGAAACTATATCATTGTGACCCCTCTTTAAAGCTTTACGCCGTAAGTAGGAACTGGGCTTGGGGCTGAGAAAGTATTTAGAGACAGATTGTTGGTCTTGGTCGTTTTATGAAATTTGCTGAACTAGAAAAATATAGAACAACAGCCAATTTTGAGGCACTTTGGTATTTCCATTTGATCCACTACATTTATTTGACAGCTATAGTCGATGCAGGACTTTTACTTGCAAAGGAGTATTGATAGTTTTATTTGAGGGAAATATGTGATTAAAATATATGCCTATGTAGTATATTTATTAAACGCTGAGGATATGTTTACAGCACAAAATAATCTACTGTTTGTTTTTCCATTGCACTGAAGATCAGGTTGGCACTCAGGTGGAAGGACGTGGCTTCAAGAGAAAACAAAAAGACGTTCCCTGAAATAGTCCTGCCATTTGTCCAGATGCCAAACTCGGCGGAATAAGATTGAAAACATACATACACTTGCTAGATTGTATCACAGTTGCCATGGAGATGCGATCAGACGGCTGGCAGACGGGAGGAAATTGGTCTAGTAGCTTTTCGCCGTGGTGCCCAACAGAAAGATGGACACTGAATTGAGTGCTGCTGTTACCGCAGAGAGTTGACAGAGGGAGTCAGCGCACTGTGCTGCAGCCCAGCGCTAATCTGATTTTAGATGCCAGGATGTGAAATGAAGAACAAAGCCATTTCCTGATGCCTCATGTTGCTATGGTAACAGCAGAATGTGTCAAAAGTGATCCGCTGGGCCAGACAGAGAGAGAGTGTGTGTGTGTGTGTGTGTGTGTGTGTGTGTGTGTGTGTGTGTGTGGGTGTGGGTGTGTGTGTGTGAGTGTGAGTGAGAGAGAGAGAGAGAGAGAACAAGTAGAGGACATGCAGCCTGGAGCAATGAATTCCAATGGGTTGGTGCCCCAAAGACACACCTCTGAAAGCACTCACACATACAGTGCACACTCATT
>JAVQJF010038715.1:0-17115 GCA_036023855.1 Gadopsis marmoratus | reverse complement strand
AGCACCAGGAGACAGTGGCAAGGAAACACTGCCTTTAACAGGCAGAAACCTCGAGCAGAACCAGAACCAGAACCAGAACCAGGCTCTGGGTGGGCGTCATCTGCCTCGACCGGTTGGGTAGACATTCCAGCTGGAACCATTAGATGAAATACATGAAAAAGCATCATTGTGTTCAGTAGATGTATCTAGATAAAAAACAACTAGAACAGAAAAAAGAAACGGACTAACCTCGCGATGGCGCTCTGGAGCTGAACAGCCATCAGAGTCTCTCTCTCACACACACACATCACCGTTGCATGTTTCCTAACGCAGCTTTAGCATCAAGTGGTGCAGAGACGCCTTGACCCGCCTGGTCGACCGACGCACTGAATGATTTCTGAAGACCACTTCTGGACGCGTGACCTCTGACCTTTTCCTACACACTGCAGCCAGGCGGTTAGACCTTCAGTCCTCCTCCCGCCTCGCACAGGCTGAACCGTGTGAGCGTGAAGAAGCCTTCGTTTACAAAGACACAACTCAAAGCAGCGTCTCGCACTCATCCGATGTGTCGAAGGCAACCGACGCAGAGAAACATCCCTGGTTGCAAAAAGACTACGCGAGAGTTTAACGTCCATCGTTAGAGGAGCACTTTGGCAGCAAAACACATGAATCTTAACGGCACCCTGCAATGGAGGCGCTACACTCGCAGCAATCTTTCTCTCGTTAATAACTTAGATCTACATAAGTTGTAAAAACGTGTACAAGTTATTTTAACTTTCACTGCTTTTACCCTGTCATACATCAATTCTATGCACTCTGATTGCTGTTTATACTGTTTTTAAACCTAAACTAGGCTACTAAAACTTTACCTGCTTTATATACAGTTTCTCTATTCTGTGTATAATATTGAATCATTTTACCTCTTTGAGCCTTGAACAGTTATTTAAATGAAACCATGTGAGAAGTTGGGTAAATGTACTTAGTTACATTGCACCACTGTGAATATTTAGAAAATGTGTTTTGTGTAGGATGACACAATAGAACCAAACCAAGTAATCATCTTGTGTGAGCAAAGAAACTGAATATCTTCTGGGATTTCAGGGGGAACAAGTGATTATTACGTCGAGAGCATAAGATTAACTTTGTCCAAGCGAGTTTTTAAGAAAATAGAAAGCCTCCGTTGACATTCGGGGGCTTCAGCAATATTTACATTTCTCACCAAAACACACGTTTGTGTTTGTCATATATTCATCAATAGTTTCGTATATATATAGACACATATTTTCTTTTGCATGCTATACTTATTTACTACCCCATTTTTGCTGCTGGAACACTATGGAAGCCCATTTCCGCCAGTGTGATGAGAAAAAGAACGGTTCTGTAAGTCAATATATTGAGAAACTATCTCAATATAACGAGAAAAGTATCTCAATATAACGAGAAACTATCTCAATATAATGAGAAAAGTATCTCAATATAACGAGAAACTGTTTATTTGTTACTGATATGAGCACTTAAGGCAACACCGTAGGCGTTAGGTTAGTGACACTAGTACAAACACTTAGAAATCACGCTGACAGACAGAGCATTTAACGCAGATACAGGAGTCAGGTTGGGATAAGAACAAAAGCAATCCATCATTAACATCACTCATTTTTAATTTTTCCAACAGGCCTCCCACTGATAAATAATGGTGTCTGGCACAGAGAGGAGCAGTGAAGCTAAAGAGCTGACATCACAGGATAGCACGACAGGAGGCACGATTGTTTCTGGGATGGTCATAAATGTGAAAAAAAAAGAGGTGTAGAGAACACCGGTGTATGAACTGGATACATGTTCAAGGCCAGCAGGAGGAGGAGTAGTATGAAAGAAGATGTTTGACTGTATTTTGGGCAGTTGCTTCATGAAGCAACTCCAGAGCTGAGCTGTACTGTCTTGAACTTGCAGTAAACTCTATTCACTTTTGACTCCGTCGATATCTTTATTATCACTGAGGTATATTGCAAGGTACTGGACTGCCGTGGAGAGAGAAGGCCCGGTGGATCAACTAGTCCGGTCCTGCCGGGGTTTTCCCCACGACAGCATGTGCATACTGTATTGTGATTTTGTGTCTGAACAAAGGCTGATTTATTATGGCATTAATAATTAGCGTTAGTGTAACTTCCTTTTTAAACCATGCTACAGTAGAAATGACACAATGGTACGGAGAACTTCCTTTTTACAGATGGTTAGACGTACAACATATGCTAATAAAAGGGAACGTGTATTCTATTTAGAATTTGCGTGGTGAATACCCTGTCTGAGAAGTCGTGACGAGAATGCTTTATTTTGACACTGTTATGCCACGTTACGCTCCTCTTGCTGCATCAATAAACGTAATCAGTAAACTTTGATCTAGCTTTTACTGGTTCACCCCCTACCACAAGTGATCTGCTTCAAGTCTTATTAGCTAGGCCCATAGTCTGTCTCACTCGATGAACTTTACGTTGGTGCACATACACTGACTTCATGTATTCAGTAAAGAAGCTGTACGTGTGGCCTTCAGCTAAAGCTCTTTAAATGAACCCAAGACACAGAAGACTCAAGAAGTGGAGTAAAAGTGAACTGGGGTCAGTAGGGGTTCAGCACTGTAGATCTACGACATTAGCGTAAGACTAATAATATATTATTACTTATCACAGGGACTGTGGAAAGGCCAGTTTGATGCTTAATAACTCACTAACAGTTCCAGGAAGCCACTCAGCTAGTTGGAACATAGTATGGTAGATAATGCCTTATTGTGAATATGTCACTTCATTGTTTGGACAATTTACAAATGGCTGTAATCAAAGACATGGGAGGGTCGATGTTGTGACAGTTCCTGATGCTGCTACAGGCTGATTCCCATTTTACTGTTCAACACCAACACACACTCTCAGGAATACTTCATATGACTCTATATATATCAAACCAACAAAAATACTCTGACCGTACCACCTTACATTTAGGCCCCTGTATTACATTAATTTCTATGTGTACAGTTTGTGGACTGAAATATTTGTATGTCTGTGCTCTTGGGGTAATATTCGATATAATAACTGACACTTCCTCTGAAAAATTATGTAGCAAGATGTCCATATCAAACATACAAAAACGTGATTTTTTTTATTGAATTTTGAGAAATAACTGGCATAAATCCAAGTCCACTAGTGAGTCCAGTACAGACATATTACATCAGAATACAAATCCTCGTAATTTTAGTGATGACAAAAAGAAACATTTGAATATAAAAATATTTCTACACAGACATACAAGCTACAATTGACCAGCAATTGCAGAAAAATGAACATAAGAGCAATAAAAAAAACCCATTTACTTATTTATCCAGGTCATTTTGATGAGCACACAGTGTGTTCAATTCTTTTCTAAGGCACCTGGGGTGACAGCAGTTAAGGCAAACGTTAGTCACATAAAATGCAATATTAAACTGTATGACCTCTGCATTGTGGTCTTTGATGTTCAACAATCTGAAGAACTTTTCACCTCCATAAAACTCTTCACATACTAAAAATCCTGCTAACCAGCCTCTATACACAACACAACAATTTCCACTCAGCGTACAGCCTAATCACATTCCAGAGTCCATCCTATCCCTTGGTGGATTAAATCCTTATCATTTGCATGGCATCACATTTGATCAAAGACATTTCATATCCGCATCACTATCTATGCCAATATACAGCTTGGTTTGTTTCCATTTATAAAGTCCTCAAATCGTTCTACAAAACAAGCACCACCACTAGAATACTACAAAACATAACTATTGTTTAGGATCAAGTGAAGCAAGCTGTTACATTCTCCTCTGCTATTCAATGTGAAGGCAGTTCCCATTGTGCATCACGGCAGGTATACAGACGTTAAGGTTAGGCACCCTCCTGTAGAGAAAGTGGAAGATCTGAACACAGGGCCGGCTGTGGAGCTCAGCTTTGATTCGCTGAGGGTGTGTGTCCGGGGCGAGCTGCTGGCTGGTGTCCTCAGTGACCAGAAACAGTGCGTAGCTCTCAGGGTTGGGGATCTTGAACTTGTAAGCGCAGAGTGAGCAGACCTCCTCTGTGGTTGTGTAAGGGTGGACAATCAGGGTTTTGGCAGTGCAGCCAGCGTCCACTTCCTGCAGGGCTACACGGAGATAGTTCTGCAGAAAGAAACAAAAAGGCCTGTATAAACATTTGGAAGTACAAACAGAAATCTCCACAATGAATAAAAGAATTACTGATTAGTCAAGCAGGCTGGCAGAAAAAAAAAAACACATGCAGTTATAGCAGTACAATTAAACCACATGCAGTTGTTAAATGGTCCACTAGAGGGAGCTTTCTACCAAAAAACTGAACCCCAGATCCACTTGCTGTGACGTTAGTAGAAAGTTCTCTTCACCGATGACGCCCGAAACACAGCACCTTTCATGCACCTTTCCAATGCCGAACACGAAGTTTGGATTTATTTGGAATTGGTACAACTTAGACTCACTGACTGGATGTTCAAGGTGGATTCAGGTCAGGCGTGATACCTGGAAGTCGTCCACGGACGGCATTGAACGCTGGGCGGTGCGCCGGCGGTGCCACTGGTGCAGAGTGTCCCTGACCTCGGAGCTCAGCACCCGGGCTGCCTGCTCCTCCTGGAAGTTCTTGATGAGGGACATGGCTCCGTACGCGCTGGTCAGGTAGTAGCCCCCTGGGGGGGTAGAAAGGAGGAACAGATGTTTGACACAGAATTGACAGTGAAACACATCAGGGTTAGTTATCTAGAAATGAAACCATCTGACATTGCATAGACTCATGTAAAACGTTATCAAGAAAGGTCAAACACTTCCTCTTTTGTAATAGAAATGAATTAGAACAAGAAATGGCACACGTCACATTTGAGCAGTTCCACAAGCCACGAGTTCAAATGCCAGACAGGTTGATACTGATAGGAAAATATTTCACTCTAGGAGGATTCAGCCTCCCGTTCAAATCAAACACCGACTGGTCCTGGTGAGGGACCTGTGTTACAATAAGCTAAGTAAAATGAAAGATCCACAAAACTCTTAAAGAAAAAACCAAGTGAAAATGACTTCATCTACCAGGAAACTGTTACGAAAAAAACAAAAGAACATCTTGTGATGATCATGATGATGATCAATAATGCCGTTTAGGCTAATATTGCAGTGATTGAGAACATTCCGAAGAGCTTTAGGCTAAATCTTCGCTGATGTGGTCAATGACACAGTATGACATACGGTGTGACTAAGTTGCTACCCAGTAAATTCTCAAAGCGAGACTATTCTGTTGAAAGAAAAAATAACATTCTTCCTCTTACAAATGAAAAGCTAAATTCACACTCTCAGTCAAGTCAATACACTCACGGGTTTAGCTTACTCTTGATATGACCAGTAGCTTGTAGTGGCTAATGTTGAGATTTCCAATATGTGGCCTCCTTGATCTCTGATTATATCAACCATTTCCCACCATTCAACTGGAGGTATGCCTTCTGTCGACACCCAGATAGTGCTTCCTCCTGGGCAGACCTTCCGTTGACCAGGTTATACAACAGGCTGGACCGCACACCACACTGTAATGTGCCTGACCTCCTGAAGGAAATATCCAGCATTATATAACATGAAGCGGAGGGGAACGCATTCAGAAAAATCAAAACAGCTCAGGAGCCTATATGGAACTTGTGACGTATGCACAGAGATCAATAACACACCTTCCAACACCACTAAATCTCACTAACCAACATGGTCACTCTCATGTGTGTGCAATCCTATGTCACACCACAATAGCTAAAGCATGTATCTCACTCTTTCACATTGCTCTGATGTGCAGTTTAAACAAAAAAAAGATACAACTTTCTATTTACCAAATCCTCTTAAGATCACTAAGTCTTATTGTTAACGTTATAAGCTGCTTCCAGGATCTATGCTAACCCAAGCTGTCCTCAACCCATGAGCTTCCGTATGCGTTCACACTGAGAGTTATGGCAAAATGCAGTGCACTAAGAGCATCCGCATTGGTATATTCATAACGGTCATCTTGGCTACGTCGCGAAAGAGGAGGGGACCACCAACCTCTGAAAATGGCGGCCCTGGCAAATTGCATTGACGTGGGGGTTTTTTTTCGACTACATAATATACCAAGAAAATCATGGATCACTGAAATGGAGCAAACCAACGGGACCTACCCTCTCCTTGCAGCAGAGAGGGGTCCAGCAGCTCCATCATGTACTGGATGTCTGTGTCCAGCTGAGGCATGTCACACTGAGCAACGACGTAAGTCAGCATGGGCAGGAAGTCGTCGGCACCGTACATCCTCCCTGGAAGGAAGCAGACGGAGAGCAGAGAGGCAGGAAGGTGCGGCGGTCAGACAAAGTCGGAAGCGGTTTCGCAAAACAATTTACGTTGCAAAAAGAAGACTTTGTGAAACACTCCTTCCTACCTGAGTTATCCTGCATGATGGTGTAGATCAGTTTACACACGCGCAGCAGCAGTGACACCTTTTTCTCAGGGGAGTACATCTTCCTCATGTTTTGGAACTTGTGGCGGATCTTCTCAATGGCCACGGGGTCAGGGGGCACGGCTCCGTCCACCCCTAGCTCCTGGGGCTTCTTGGTCTTGGCCAGAGCCAGGTTCTCCCTCAGCTGCTGCAACGCTCCGCTGCTGACCTGCAGGGAACAACAGGCCGAGTTAATTAGAGATTAGAATATTAATGATCTGCTGGTGACTACCAGATCATTAATATTGTCTTTACTTGTAATGTCTCTAACCTCCGCTTTTAGAGCTGTTTTATTCACATTGTGTTGATAAGCACAGATATGTGTAAGGATTCTGATCACCCTTACAAAATTAAGATTGGGAGATTTTCTTCCACAGTGCACAAGGTATGTTTTGAATAAAGGGATCCATGTCTTATCTTTTCTCTCATGATAGTGTGAATTTCTGATCACGTGAAATAGGACAGCAGTCCCAAATGCAACCGGTAAAATTGCGGGATAACAAGAATCCACCTTATGTCTCACCTGGAAGTCATGTAAAGCCACCTCGATCACATTCTTCAGAGGCTTTAGGACACACTTGTGCATGGCCTTCTCTAGCACCTGGTCTGTAACAAACACACACACACACACACACATTACATTCAGCGTGTTTTACAAAGTCACAAACCATGATACTGTCATCAACACTTAAAGGAAGTCAAGCTCAGAGAACCTAAATCTCATGTAGCTGGGGTTATTAAGTACACTTTCATACACTTTGGTGTTGGGGCCTTAACTACCCCAAACATGTTCCCACTGAAAATACAGTTACAGTATTACAGTAAAGTGATCATGGGACTTTCTTTGATATTTATGAACAAATATCATCAAAGTCCATGAATTCATATTTTCTGTCTGTCTCTCAGTCTCATTGTTACTCATTCCTGCTATACCGTTACATTTTATTCAAAAAGGGCCAAATTATTATTTTGAAAAGTTACTGAAACAGGAGTAACCAAGGCTCCAATAATAAGAACCAAATTTGGATGTTTTAAAACCGCATTTTAGGAAAATGTGTCAAATGTGAGTTTGTTCTAACTCCTGGCTTTCAACAACTTTATGCAACAACATTTCTATATAACTAACCTCAAAGTCTGACATTCAAAGTAAAATTCAAACTAAAAGTTAGGTTTTATCAGACAGATTATGTATTTGCTATTTAGCTAAAGGGCAACCTGAATGTTTGCTCTTTGAAGAGTTAAAGAGTTACGAGTCTCAGCGTGAGTCTGACCTTGGCAAATCCAACTTGGATCTGGATCAAACAAGGAACTCCACCCTGTTCACAAGTATACAGTACCATTCATCCAGCTAACACGCAGTAAAATATTGCACTTGGGTCTCTACAATGGCTCCATCTGTATGTCAGACCTACCTACATAAGCTTCAAATAATTTCCTGCCTTCCTCGGCTATGTACAGCATGTCGCATTTACACAATTGTGTCCTATTGTTCACTGGCAAGCCACAACTATTCGTGCACAAGCATCCCCAGGACCCAGGCAGCGTTTATGCAGTGAGCTACCCCGAACCAAATGCACGTCTTGCAACAGCGTAAACAAGAGCATGCAGATACTAGAATCCTGTGGAAATGTTTGCCTTCATGGTGAGTCAGAGGAGCACTGGGCGAATGTGCTCTTTACGCTACAGCACAATCCTCCACACTGTGTCCAACAGCGTTGTGGGTTGCCTGAGGTAAGCGTTTGGCCGTCCTTTGCTGCACACTGCTAAGACAAATAAATCTGAAGTCAAGAACAAAGGGGGGGGCTGAGGTGTCTACAGAGGACGGATAAATTCCTCAGATCCTCAAGTGTACACAAGGTGCAGTGCAGACGCTAATAAGGACACACACACGCACTTTCCGACTGCGGACTTCCTGATTCCCTCCAGGAAGGCTCATTTCCTTTTGTATATTGAGCAATGTTTGTTACTGGGCTTTATCTAGGCTACAACCTGCTCAAAGGCTTCCCTCAACTGCAATAAACCCGAGGCGAGTCTGCGATATACAGTGTTTTACTCCAGGAGACACACAACATACTCACCAGCATGCACAATACACTAAAAAACATAAGGGATCAAAGTTTAAATATGTGCAGTTTTCTGCTTTACGACATTTTATTTTCACTCACATCCTCCCTCTGTTTGTTCTAATCCAGTCACGGCCATAAATTAAGGCGTGTGTTGACGGCCGTACACCCTCCCTTCACAAACACCCAATAGTTGGCCTCAAGTATTATAGTCCCCACAAATATTAGGTTTGGACTTTTAGCTACCAACACAAAAGAGTCAAACATTTCTTTCCCAAGATGTCAGACTTTCAGCCAGAACATGACGTGCTGTTCTCAATCTTTCTGTAAACACTCTGGATGGGAGAACACACATCAGCTAAACTCTACTTCCCCTTACTTGAAAATATATTCTGTGGGATTGTAGCATGACGTCAGCCAGGCTGCATGCTCCTGCTCGTATTTCGGAGTATTGTTTTGATTTTCCAATAGCTGTAATTTCAACACGACTCTAACCACCCAAAAGCCTACCATTTCACTGATGCGTACACAGTAGACTTCTCTCAACTTTGGCGTCTCTAACTGACACACTCTTCCTTTTTAATCATTTATTTTTATGTGTTCTTTCGGCCGTTTCATTTTCATTTGACTCTGAATCGCTTATGTGTACGAATTGTGCTATATAAACACACGTGCCTTGCCTAAAATGGCTCAGAATTCCAGCTCAGATAAAGCAATTAAACTTTTTCTTAGTTCCAATGGCCGCTGTTTGAAAAACATTTACGTGTCTTCAGTTTCCCTCTCCAAAAAGGGAACATTTGTGTGCGTGAGATGCTTTATGTGCGTATCTGTGGCCTGTTAGCACAACCAGCATGCATCGCTTCTCTGTCTCTGAACAAGGCTTTGCTGTTATTGTTTACAATGAACAAGGGATGTGAGATGAGTGCAAAGACATACTTTAAGATTCATGCAAAGTCCAGAATAGTCTGAATGAAACGTCCCTTTGATAGAGCTGCTCATGCAAACTGTATTTGTACAATCACCGTGACCTCATTTAATATGAGTACCACACAATACTTTTTTTTTAAACCACATTTTTGTACAAAACCCTTGCCACATGTAACTAAAGAGAGCCAAAGTTCTGCCAAATGTTAAATCTCATCTAAACACAAGCAGCCGGATCTGACCAAACATTCGATGCCAGCCCTCGGTACTTGACAGCTGTCGGTGAAGAAACATTTTGGTAGGTACCACACAGAGGTTAAATACCTTGCATGTCTAATAAAAATGCAATTACATGAAAGTTCTTCCTTTCAAAACGAGCCTGAACTGCACTGTGAGCTTATACCGACAAGCCAAGAATAACTCATTGGGGCACAGCACACTGGCATTTCTGTAACTCAACGCCAGTAATGAGACAGACTAATATGGAAAACTTCAACTAGTGTGTCAGATTCCCAAAACAATGGCAAGCCTGGGCACTCATTGAACATTGTCAATGAATGAAGTCATTCTGAAATCCTTTTCTGAAGCACCACTAAAAAGGTTTTACTTGGATGGGAAATGACTAAAACACCACACACATGTGCCCATGAATGCGTGAGCAGATGTTTCACATAGTCAGCACACGCAATCTCACCGTGCAGCCAACAAAATCTACACTCAACATCATGGTTTTAAAGATTCACAATGTTCTCGGTCGACTTACCGATCTGGTCCTCAGGTATGAGGGACTCTATAGGGGGATCCAGCTCAGAGCTCTGGCGCAGGTAAGCCTTCATCTGTGTCATAAACTGCCTGAGAGTCTGCAGAAAATCCATTCCTGATGTGTGACAGCCTCGGTTCTCTTGAACAAAGCTGATGTAGTCCTGGACCAGGCAGCCAAAATATGAGCTTTTGTCCCTGGACAGCTCAGCAATCCTTTTCACCGCCCGTCTCTCCGGGGTCATGAGGGAGCTGAGCATGCTGCTCACCTTGCGGAAGCGTCCCTTCAGGGCCCTGGGGAGGATAAAAGAGCCACCGCTCAGGCTCACGCCAACCCTTCGTCGCCGCGCTTTGAAGGACGGACGGAGGTGCATTTCTAGGTCTGTCTCCAGTCCGACCCCATAGTCTTCCTCATCTTCTTCTTCCCCATCCTCATCATCTTCACTGCTATCTTCCACTGGGTCTTGATGATGAAGGTGTCGGGATGGGCTAGGGGCCAGGCCCAGGGAGAATCCAGGAGACTGTGAATATTCCAGTGAGTCAGAGGAAGAAGTAGACATGCTCATGTCACTGAGCCGTTGGCGTCCCCTCTCATTAGGAATGGACAGACTCCCAGGGTTTTCCTCCGAAAGTACATCAGCAGGGACAGCAGGCAAAAACTTGCAGGATGGAAGATTGGCATGCAACAGAGCCTTGGCGATGGTCTCATCATCCAGGGCAATGTGGCAGCGCTGAGCTTCCAGATCAGGTTTCTTAGGCCTTGGAGGTGGTGGGTTTGAAGGCACAGGGACTGGTGAGCTGGCAGTTTTGGATGGGCTGCTATGCTTGGCACCCATTGGTGGTCGAGTGGGTGCTGGGCGCTTGCTGGGGGACTGTTGTGGCCTTACAGACACAGCAACGGCCTCTGGCATGCTCTTGGGTCTGGTGGTAGCAGCTGGAGGTCCAGGTGGAGGTGGCGCAGGGCGCCGGCGTGACATGGAGCGCGGGGGAGGGGGGCGAGGAGGAGGGGGATGCGATTTGCCGTTCAGTTTGGTATTATCCGACTGCTGCTCGCTACCTTGACTGCTGCTTAATGGCTTCACGGACGCTTCCAACGCATTGTCTACGTTGTTATCGGACTTGACAGCATGTGACAACAGATCGTCCCCACAGTAGTGGTGGTGATGAGTCTGGAGAAACAGGGGGTTGAGGAAGCACAGAGGGCCACTAGAATGTCTTCTCTCCAGGTGAAAGGAAGGTGCAGGACCGTGGGACCGTAGGGTGGGAGGGGCACTGTCACACTGAGCCCCGGTGTGTCTCTGCTCTGACCCCGCGACCTCCCTGTTCCTCTTAGTTCGCTGGGGGCTGAGGGTACGGCTCAGAGGGCGACAGGGACGGGGTGAGGTGCGACGCTGACTGCACAGGGCAGAGTCCCAGAAACCTGTAACACACATACACAGAGAGGCAAACATTAACTAACGTTAAGCTAGACACACGCGTTTCTGACAATTCAAGGTTCCCAGAAAAACAATACTCATGTACTCGAACACCAACCGAGATCAGGAGTCTTCAAAGTAAAAGATCAGTTCAAGAAAGAAAATAAGTAAAAGAACAAAGACGCCAACGTTTTTTTTTCTCACCAACGGTTCAGACGTTTCATCAAAGATTTCCAAAGTTTCCTTTTTGTCTTTGCCTGTCTTTCTGCAGAAGCGCTGTGAGTTCAGCCCTGTGTCTCTGATTCACTGGGTGCCGACACGCAAACACAAGCAGAGGCACAAGGAGGGAGTAGCCCATGCTAATCACAGAGTGGGAGGGCAATAAACACACCATGCAGCACACAGTTCCAGTTCCTCCACTCCTTCTTCCTGCTCTGTTTCCCTCCCTCATACGTGTACAATGTGCTGCATTAGCCTGTAGCTCCTCTAGCTGAGTAGTTGAAGGACTATTTTCTTGTGTGCTTTTTCACTGAATCATATCATTGTTTTCAGTTACTAGGCAAGACACTTGAAAAGAAATATTCTACTGTATCCAAATATAAATATGTAGCCAAATATCATGCCACTTCAAAACATCTATGCAGGGATAGCAGAATATGGCCAGAGATGATGTTCCTGCAGGTTAAAAATGGAAAGGGACATTAAGAAGCAGGGTCTAGCAGTTTCATATGTCTTATAATACCTCGGTGTCTATAGACTGAAATCTGCCTGTGGTATTCTTACTGGTCCATGTGATCAATGACCACATGACACTGCGGAGTAGCAGAAAGCCACTGTTGTAATTTCCACAGAAGCCAGGATGATGGTCATGAATGAGCAAACCTCAGATCAATGGGTGCTAATCTGTACAGTGGTCTCATCTAATATTGACTGACCTCAAAATAAGATACTCTGATTGTACAAAGATGAGTGCTGTTCCCTTTGATATATCTTCATTTTTATCTGTGATATTCGACTAAAAAAAGAATAATACATTTTCTTTGTGACCAGCACAAACAAATAAAAGTCACTTATAGGCTTATTTATAGGAGTCATGTCATACTCATTATGCTGCTTTGAGTTTCATTTATTTAACACAAATACTGTTTTTCTCAACTAACTAATTCACATCACTTCTATTTTGTCAAGTTACTGTGAATGGAACTCAGGACTTTCTGCAGATTTTACAAACTAAACCAGGAACAGGTGCAATTGTGCACGTTGAGACTCTGGATGGCTTTTAATGTGAAACACCTGTGTAGGAAGTATTGAGTTTCATTGTTGGTGGCTTAACGGCAAAATGGAAGTACTAGAAATAATTAGTGAATGAAACATGTATTTCTGATTGACAGGAAAAGTATCACATGACTCTATTGTACTGAAGTGGTAGGTACATTAATCTGACTTTGAGCTAAATGCTAACATCGGAACGCTAACATGATCACAATGACAATGCTAAATTGCTGATGTTACACAGGTATAATGCTGACCGTGCTCACCATCTTAGTTTAGCGTGTTAGCATGCTAAAATTTGCTAATTATCAGTAAACACAAAGTACAGCTGAAGCTGATGTCATTAGTTTTGCAGGTATTTGGTCATAAACCAAAGTACAGGGTAAGACGATTCTAAAGTTGACCCGTTGATGGTGCTGGAAAGGTTAAGGAATCACCAAAGTTACAATTCGTCCTGACATGAATATCTGTTCACAATTACATGGCATTAAATCCAATACTCAGTCTGGATGAAAATGCTGGACCGACCGATCGCTAGTCATGCTGCTAGCTTGGCTTAAAAAAACAACTTTGATTCCTACCCTCATGAGAAACCTCTGAGAGAGAAATAGTTAACAGAATTTCTATGATCAATAACAGCAGTTAATAAGTAAAGATGCTTAAAAACACTAAAAACTTGCTTTTCTAACTTAACAACACCCCCTGCAGCCACTGGGCAAGTAAATCAGTTGCAAAGTCACTGCCATATTAAAATGTCTGAATCTGTTTGTAACATGCGTTTGTGTTGCTTTTTGTCTATAAATAGAAGCTTTCCAGTGGACAAGGGGAGTTTCCGTTTATGACTGTAGGCGTTAGCAGACGCCCACTTTTTTCAAACTCTTCCCCTTCACATCAATTGTTAAGATGCCACCCACTTCACAGTGATGCCAGCATGCAAATACGACAGCAGCCTTTAGCACCATACCAAGTGTATAAATAGCTATCACACCCTTCACTGCAGACGTTACATTAGCACTCATACTTCAATTCAATTTTATTTATATAGCGCTATATCATAACAGAGTTATCTCATAGCACTTGTTAATATAGAGCAAGTCTACACCAACTCTATATGTATAGACCCAACAATTCCATACTTGCAAGCCTTGCGTTATTTCATACCCGTCTGAATGTGGTGTGATGGTCTGTGCGTGTTTAGACGTTCCACTCACCACTCCCTTCTCCCCCACACTAAGCGCAGAGCTATGTTGTAGGCTTCTCCTGTAAGACTCTGACTCACTGCAGTTCCACAGCAGCTGAGCCCAGAATAACTTCACAGAGATGAAATGACTACATCTGCCGTGAAACCAGACCTGAATGGTCAGCGTTAATTGACAAGGAAAAACAAATAAAACCTGTGCACACAAGCTGTTAAATCTCTATTTGCTTGCTAAGTTGACTGACTGACTGACTGCCTGTGAGCGCTACACCTGCTGTAACATTCTTGAGCTACGGTATGTTTGTTGGGAAATCAAACCCCGGTGACAAATAAGCAAACATGGACCTCATGAAAAGGATTTCTTCCTTTAATTAAAAAGGCTGATTGGTGGTCAGCTGTCCAATATGCACCAGCAACTTACCAAAACAGCCCCTGCTTGCAGTTCTATTAGCAGGAACCGGTAATGAACCGGTAGTACAACATGTTGTCAAATATGCTTGATCAATTTCTTTCTGAGAGTTTGTATTTGTTTCATATCTTTACGCCTTTTAATGCTTTATGTAAAACACTTTCTATACAGACAAACAAAAGTTAAAAAATCCCTCCTACCAGCACCTCTGTACAGTGTCTCTCATAGGAGGCATGTATAAGGTCAGTGAGCACAGATTTTAGTATAGTATAGGTCTCTGTACTGATACAATGGTACCAAACCTGGAAACCGCACTGCAATGATAAAGTTCCAGGAGGCCGTGGCACCAAGCTGTTGTTTGCCAAGAAATAGTTAGGAAACACCCCCCACAAATAGACATTTTTACATTTATTTTTATGTATTAACTAAGCAAACAAGATAAGTGTTAATTAGTAAGCTTCAGATGTGTTAGTAGGCACAGGAAATCTAAAAACTGGACAATACTAAGCAGCAAGTGTTATCTACAGCTGATCTGAAGTTAAGACAAGCAAAACCACCACTATGGCCGTTTAAGAAGTGCGTTAATACATCATTTCAAACCAGTAAAGTAATAAACGAGGCTACCTGCGCCAAGCTGAGCCACCTCCTCCAGTTCTTTCTGGGTCTTAGCAGATGCAATGGCCTCTGGGAGTTTGAGTGTGGAAGGCAGGACATCCCTGAGCGAATGAAAGGGCAAACGATGTGAGAGAAAATAAATACAAGAAATTTAATAGAAGAAAACACGAAGCAAGGAAGGAGCGATGGAAGGAGGATGAGCTGGAGGATTTCCTGTGAGTTGCTGATATATCCGTGTACCTTTCGCAACTATACTGTGCCTTACGGCCAGCGTTGTCAGCATTTGACAGTGACATTTGACCCCTAACAAAAGTGATGATGCCATAAGTTTGGTTGGCATAACAAAAAACTGAACACTGGCATACAGAGAAGTGAAAACACTTTTAACATCCCTGATTGCTGAACATGCTGACACGCCCTTTGTTTCCATTACAAAGCCATAGAGCTCTAGAGATATACAATGCATCCATGGGATTGAGAATGTCAGTTAACCGCTCAAAAGATACAAAATATCGGAGACCTATTTGATGTGCAGCCAACTCTCTAGTTGAATCCATTGTTCAATTTCCTGTGCCTGTTGTTTTATGTGCAGCGTCTGTCTGTGTCTCCCGAGTTGCACGACCTAAAACAAGAAGTGAGAGCCTTTGGCGCTCAGAGCTGGCTGCTTACTCAACAAACATTATTTTTATCCATGGAGTTTCCACCCTCATCCCAGAGCAGAACACAGAGAAGCTGGAGACGTCATAGATGGATGGACAGGAAAACACATGTTGGTTGTTTACCTGCTAATACAGTAGAAAGCCACCAGGCGAAACAGATCTGCAAAGCTGATCCCAGATCCTTCAAGAGAAAAGGCTGCAAACAAATGAAATATGTACAGGCAGAATTACAATTCATAGACTGGAACCCAATTAGAGTATGTGGATTTGCATTTGGAACCTTTGATCTGTCCATTATGTCCAGCTTTGCCTGCAATCACAACCAGCTGGTCCATCACTGTGGTCAAGACTACAATATGTCAAATACTGGATTGATTTTTCTTTTAGCACACCAGCAGGTTGTTTTTTTTGGCTATTAGTAAAACGTCTAGATCAGGGGTGTCATTCTTACGGCCCGCGGGCCACAACCGGCCCACCAATGGGTCCAACCCGGCCCACAGTATCAATTACAATGACAGACTCCGGGCCCAAAGCTCTCTCCCGGTCAGACGTGACGGTGAAACACGTCCTGGTCTGGTCCTGAGGGTCCAAAACTGCTGTGTAAAGTTAACTAGAGCCAGGACAAATTACATCCTGTGTGGTCCTTTCAAAATAAACGTATGTTTCTCCCTCAACGGTGTTCCTCGTATTGGCAGTTAAGGAGGATTTTATTTTTTTGATAAACCGGAAATGGTCATTTCTGAATCCATAGTAAGCAGAGCGTTTGATCTGCACCACAGAGCATCAGAGCCCCTTGTCACTTATCAAACCGTCGTTGTTTTCCGAGGTCAAGATTTTCCGCTGGAACCCTCATAATCAAAAACGTTGTTATCAAAAAGGAGAATAGTGGACGGAGAGTGTCGAGTTTTCCAAGAGAAATGGACAAGTTCCTACTTATTCACAGGAGTGGGAAACCCGTGTGTTTAGTTTGTATGCAGCAAGTTTCAGTCTTAAAGGAATACAATATGAATATGCTGCTTTAGACACCTTTTGCACTCTGAAGAATATAGTACTGTGAAAACTATCTGTGGTAAAATGTAAAAACGCTGAAATATTGTGCAACATGAAGTAGGTCAGCAGCTTCACTACAAATGGGTTTGGTGGAATCCTATTGTTCACCCACTGCCACAAATGTTTGTGTACAAACTGTATATGTATAAGGCAGGTACTTTAATCATAAAGTTCAATCTGATATTTTTCAGTTCCAAATTCCTGCGACTAAATGTTTTGTGCCTTTGTAGATCCACTGTGATCAGTTGTACTGCACATGTGTA
>JAVQJF010038712.1:0-18312 GCA_036023855.1 Gadopsis marmoratus | reverse complement strand
ATTTCCTTTGGCTTCCACCCGTGGTCCTCCCTCTCTCCCCAGATTGTGTGTGTAAATACCGATGAAATACGGGTTAATAAATGACCTGCTGTTTATTCTCATAACTGTGTTGGACTGATTTCCGAGGTTATATGGTTTATGTTACGATTACCTACGTTTCCCCTAGACTGTAAAACTGGGACGTAACACGCTGTATCATGTGATAAACCTAAGTAGTGGAAATAGTGACTGTTTGATTTAAAACATTTAATACATTTTAAATGTGAAATTGTCTTATCTCGGATTAATTGAATTTCATCAATTTAAATTATAATCACCACCTCTTTGGGTAATGGCATGTCATGCGTACTAGTACGCCCACTTTTGAAAAGAATATAAACTGTTATTGTATGATTGTTAATGTTATATGTCGAACACTGTAATTCAGCGTTGTGCCTTCAGCAAGCGATGGAACAGGCTTATTCCCGGAATGGTAAAGAAAAAGTTAGACACTTTCATGATGCATCAAAATGAATGAAAATTGCATATTTGTGTCTCGTTCTTCAAAGACTGATGGCAAATTGAGTCTGACTGCTGCATTTGTGAGCTGAACACAGCCATTATTATGTGTAAAATTCAGCATTACACCAGAATGCGACTCTAACTGTTTTACCGGCATTGCATTTTACAGTACATTCATTGGTTTAAATTCTACTGAAATGTCTACTTTTACTTCTTCACTTCTCTTTATTACAGGCTGGAAATACTGTTTAAACACAATTTGTTGTGTAACCTGGCTCTTACACTTGGAATTGGACAGTCAACTACCAGTTGCAGTCAATTCAAGAATATTTACAGTGCAGCATGCAATTATTCTTCTAATGTTTTTGTTACTGGTTGCCCTTTGCCCCTTAGCTGTAGTTCTTTCACATTCACTGTTGATTTGCATATTCATTAGTTTGAGCTCTGCACCTGCTGCCACCCACAGATGAAGCTGAGCAGATTAGTGGTGCATGACACCCACATTTCGGGAGTCGATTTGGACTGACTTTTACTGTGGGAATCACTGGATTTTACTCCCGTATAGCTAAGAATTAACGTTACCGTTAACAGAACACCTGTATCCATTGTTTTCTATGTATGGCCACACACACACACTGGCAAGCAGGCAACTAGTCAGATTAGCCAACGTCCACCGTCAAAGCTCGTCAGTTCAGCAGCTTTGTTGGATATGCTCCCTTGATTAGCTTACTGCACCTTGACAACTTTATATGTCTGTAGAATGTCAGTGTTACACTCTGCGGTGTGGCCATTGTACATTAAATACTCAAATTGATGATGCCAGTAGTTGACATTTTTCTGGAATTGATCCTCTTACATTTAATGAATTACTGACTCTGGCTCATTGAACTTTTATTCTATCCAAATTTCTTTTTTCTCCAATGTAAATCTTACAGCTATGAACACGAAGATGCAGATACCCTAGTAAAATCACCAAACCTGCCGTCATACCCTAGCAGGTCTTCCATTATTCACTGTCTATAGACTAATCCGCTGACTGATTCATGTGTTGTGCTCATTACTGCAGAGGTTTAGTCGAACTAAACACAGTTTTACTGACAGTGAAAGCATGGCTGGATTGATCACGGTTGGCATCGCCCCCACTGATGGATGAAGGCAGCTTATGTAGATGTCTTCCAGTCTCAAAACACTAGTTGGAAATTTGTCATCATCACTTTTGGGAGGTAAGATACCACATAACCCCTGTGGACCGACTCTAAAGGAGGGATGTGAAGGCGCTGTTTAGTGACCCCCTGCTAGCATTAGTTTTCAATTGCAAGCATATAATTATCAACATCAAACTTGCAATCCATGATAGCTGGGGGGACATGTAGGGAGTGGGCTTCACTCTCGGCTACTGTCACTCAATTTAAAGTACTACTACCAAAAAAAATCTTCACACAATGTAACAAAAACTAATATGGACTTTTTTAAATAACATTTTGCCTGAAATGTCTAATAAGACAAGAGGTGACCTCATATCATCATGATGCAATTTCACTGAAAGTCAAACGGCTTAATTGAATTAGCAGCCCTATATTCATGTCCCTGTTGCTTCATTTGACCCATAATATAATTGGTGTATCCATTTTAAAGGCTTGATTATTTTGTATGATGTTACTGTCCAATGCATCCTTACAGAGTGTATTTGGAATTACAATGTGCTTCAGTGAGGCCATCTTCATGAAAGAATAGTGAAGTGCTCATCGAGTTGGTCAAATAATGCCCTGTGTTGGGAAGCTACACTAGATACAGCCATAAATATCTCATAATGAGCCAGCAGGCATGGCAGCTCTGCAGACCTATGCAATAGCAACGCATTTACCTGCATCTCATCAGGGAGGGGAGGGTGTCCACTGGGAGCCTCAAGAACTTCCGCCAAGCTCAGAGATGTCCTGGTTGAAAGTTCAGGCTCAGTCAGACTGGCTCTGTAAAGAAGACTGATCACCCCGCTATACAGGACCTTAACGGTACAAGCAGATGCAGTCTTTTCCTCTGTTCATGCCTGTTCCCAAGACAGTACCGAATCCAAACGTATCGATCGACAGACTTACATTGCCTGTACAGTCCTTAATCTGTGAAACATCCATTACTCACTGTACTGTTCAGGGTTTGGCTGTCGAGTTGCCACTGACTGACGTGTATTTTCTTTGCTGTTGTTCCAACAGTGTGTTCTTTTCAAGCAGTACTCCATTATCAAGTTGAGGTATAACTTTATTACCCCCTAAAGGAAATTAATTTGGTCAGTAGTGCAAAAATCTGCACTGTACAACCACACAAAACGGTGCATCCCTCACATGATGAATCTAATGGGACCTCAGCTTAACGTGCCAGATGATTGAATTTATGACTTTATGTATATGATACAGGAAAGGATATTCCCATGGAGCCCATCTACAGATACAGCCTTGTAAAATACATTAGCTGAACAGACGTTTTGGTCATTGCTCAGCAACTCATTGCTATTTAATAAAGCTGTGTGCAGCCAGCTAATGTGTCTCTTAGATATAATTTGCCAGGTTTTTTTTGTAATAAGACAAATGTTGGTTCCATTTGTAAGCTCATTCAGAGTCTTGAGATGAATTAATTACTCTGGACTGCATGGGATCCCATTACTGAATATGCGTTGCAACACTTCTTTTAATGTACTAAAGAGATATGGTGCCTTCTAAAACCACTTTAAAGCAAAGGCGTGTCTGAATGATGTATCGAAGACTTCTTTTAATCCATGTGTTTGTTGAAAGCAGACAATGAGCGTGTGGTCACATTTACTAAATCAACCCTATTGCTATTGCTTATTTTTTTATTCAATTTAAATTTCACAGCATTTACAATAAATGTCTTCTCAGAGTAATGTTCTTTTAAGTGTTTATGAATTATACATTTTAATGAATTCATTTAGCATAAATACAGATACCGTTGTGGAGAGGAAAATACATTGTTGTAAGTATTATTTTCTTTAATAAATTAAGGTGTTTTGGTCTCTCAGCTTCCCACATGTTTTAAAAATATTTGACTGTAAAGCATGGAAATTAGTAAAATGTGCAGTGATGATGTTGTATGTATTGAGAATGTTTGACATACATTTTATGTGGCCTCATGTAACTATGGGTGAACAACTAAATGGGTCTGTATGCTGTGACTGTATTCTTCTCCAAAAACGAAATGTAGTAGTGGCAACACAGATCAAATAATCAAAACATTCATGTTTCCCATGTTGCCAGATACACATACAAGCACTTTGATGTCTCTGTCGCTTCTTTTAAATTAAACGTATTTCCATTAAATTTCAAAGTTTTCAGATGCAAAGCCAGATTAATGTGTTTGAACGGTACATCGAAGAAACAAATGGACATTTTGTTTTGGCTGAGATAAATAATACATGAACATGTGTTATGGTTTGGCCTGAAGCTGTCATAAGCTGTGCACTGACCCAGATGTAATTAATTTATGAGAATTTGACTTGGAGAAGATAAAAACGAGAGGTGAAGATGTGAGAAGCTGAAAGATCTTGTGGCCTGACTTGGCTATTCTGCATTCATGGTGTAGCGCTGGCCATCCCAAAATAAATGTCAGGCCAGTGTGAGGAATTCTTAAGTCCTGTCACATATTGTTTTAAACAGGGATCAATGGCTTCAAGAGATGTCCTTGCTATCAGGCATGTTACCTTTCATTGACCATCAAACTTTTACATCGTGCAGCCTGCTTCCTTGGAATGAGAATTTCTGTAATATGATTAGACTGTCAACTGTTACAAGGTTATATTTACAGTTCAGTTCATTGTGTTGTCTGAAACCTGACTCGACTATTTAGGGCTGTAATGGGAGTTATCCAGACATTCTCTGTGCTTTCTACTCTGCAATTGTTTATGTAATATGTTGTAATCTGACGCTATCAAACATCTGCTAATCTGTGTGGCCGTGAAACGAAGCTGCGTAAAAAATTGTAAACATTAACTGGTCCTCCTCGTCCTACCAACACCACACTGGAGGACTTCACAGCCTTTAAATCAAAGTATCTTTTTTTGTGCATGCCAACAACATTACAAATGTCAACTGCACAAAATAATCTCTCTCTCCCCTCTCTTTCCTTCTCTCTCATTATTAATGTCCTGTAATCAGGCTGTTATTGCACCTTTTTTTATGATTTAATTTCCATAGAATTCCCCCATGGACTCCTAACCTTTAGTAGTCTTTTAATATGCCAGCTCTGCTCCCAATATTGGCAAGCAGAATGGCAGTTTCATTTCTGTTGGGGAGACCAAATCCACCGGTGGTCAAAATGAGTCGACCAATGTATATTAGGGTTACAAAGACAGGTGAGTCTGATTTCTGTCAACGATGGTTCCTGAAAGCTCCACTAATCAGTATGTTTTATATTATGAATAATAATGAAAGGGTAATGTGAAAGGGGTCAGTCACATCGATGGACCTATAGAGGATTATCACACAATTCTGCAGCTTTTTATCCCCTTTTAGCTTCAGTTTTAGTTTTACAAATGCACTGTATGGCTCAGTCTCAATCCTCACACCAACTTCACTCCCAGCAGCAAGCAGCTGTAGTTAGGTAAAAAATAAAAGACAAATCTAATAAATTCACTGTGCATTACCTGCGCAGCCCTAAACAACAGGCAGACAAAGTTAGCTACTAGCTAGCAAGAGTTGGTGGCAACAAAAGAGAGTGAACATGTCATGTGGCCAGAAAAACAAGTCTGAATAAATGCTAATGTTGCTCTGTGTTTGCTGAATGTGTGAAAAGTTATGTAAGCTGTAACAACTGTATTAGGCGATATTCTGTTAGTTTGTGCATCTATTAGCTTGTTTTGGAGTTTCCAATGTTCAGGAATAATTGGCCTAGAAGATAAAATAGAAAACAATCTTCATTTACTTTTTTGTAAGTTTTGATGAGAAGATCATTATAAGTTTCAGTTGATTTTTAAAGCAAAATGTCTTCGCCTCTATACGATCTACAATACATGGTGCAGGTTCAGCTAATATAGTGTGACTTTGAAACCTCACCCCTTGCGAATACAGTGATTGCACTTTTTTTACTTCACACATTCATACAAGGTCTCTGATGACTCTGTCATTGTGAGTGAACAACAGGAGGAGGAATACAAAAGCCAGGTGGATGGCTTTTTCAGGTGGTGCAGATTGAACCATATTCAGCTGAACATAAGCAAAAAGAAGCAGCTGATTGTGGATTTCCACAGGACTAAGCCTCCTTTGACCACTGTAGCCATGCAGGGGGAATATGTTGAGGTGGATCACTCCTAGAAACACACACCAGAACAGCAAGCTAGAGTGGAGTGGGAACACAGGGACCCTCTACGAGCACGACGCCTGTGTTCCGACTTCCTGCGGAGGCTCAGAGGCTTCAATGTCTGCAACAAGATGCTGCAGATTTCTTTTTTTGTTTGCACTATTCTTTGTACTGTGTGGTTCATTTATGTACTGCTTCTGTGACATACAAATTTGCCCCTGGGGATAAATAAGGCATATATCTGTCTCTCTATCTCGTTCATCACCACTAACACAAGGCCTTGGTCTGCAGCTGTATTTCCATACACGTCACTGCTGAACCATAGTATACCAGAGATCATAGGAATCTTTGTGGTAAGAGTTGTCAACTTTCAGTTCATAAAAGTGGTTCCGGCGATATTTAAACTCAATATTCAATTTGAGAGCGGATGAAGTGGTGTAACTTAGTGGGGTTTTGTTCACTTTATTAAAGGTTTGTGCGAATTTAACAACTTGTTTTGTGTCATTGTGTTTGCGTTGTTTGGTGTCTCTTCATTAAATGTAAGTTCTGTATCAGTGGAGTCCAGAGTATTGCCATGTGTTTTTCTTCTTCCCACTCAGTCTTATTAGTGATACATGAATTCTGATTTTGTGTTACCATTTCTTCACACAATCTATTGCAAACACAAAACACACCGTTTTTTTCTTGCATTTTCAATGCCATATACAGTGGCACATTTGTATATATATTAGATATTTTGTATTATTTTGAATATGTATAAGAATTTTATTTTATATTTAGAATGTCATAAATGTGTTCCCTATGACACTCCAGTAGTGATGTTAAGCCAGAATTCAGCTTTACTAAATATGTAATTGTTGTGTCAGCCCTTTGCATGGCACACACACACACAAGCACACACGTACACACGCACACACACACACACACACTGTGTTGTGCAAATCATCAAGTCTTTCCTCTCATTCAAACTGCTGTGCTTGCCAGGACATGATTACATATTATCCGTATCTGCAGCACATACAGAACATGGTATTGGCTATACCAAGTGAAAAGGAGCAAGGGAAGGAGAGGACTAATATTAATACTGTGGGAAGGTTCATAGGAATATGTTGAAGGGAGTAAGTAATGCAATATGTCGCATAAAACTGCCTGGCCCTGCTGTGTGAGACGCTTGTGTCCATAGATATGACATATGGAGGTAAAAAAGAAATATGCACTGTTCTGCAATTCTTTATAATAGAAAGTGCTCTCATAAGATTTCACCGTGTTTCATGTTGGTCATGAAATTAGTTGATTCTGAGAAAAATATTAGGTTGGCGTTTCAGATACAGCATTATACTGGCACAGCTCTTGTCTCTCCTATAGACTATTTGCTGTCTCAGTAGGTGAAACAGCCTCCTCCTCCCAAGTTGCTGTATAATCTGACAGGTGTCACAGAGTTTCTTTAGCCTGTCACAATGTACAGTACACTACGTGCTTCCCTTCATATTATTTCCAAGAATAATTTGTTGTTGCATTGTTGGAAGGAAGCCATCCAAGTATTTCCTTTCCTTTAAAGGTCAACCACTCCAGCTGTTTTTTAAACAGAAAGAAATCCATCCTTCACTGTTAAAGTGTTTAAGCGTGGATTAAAGGGTGGATTAAAATGTTTAATACAGCTACTGGTAGTGTACCTTGAATTTCTTGGATCATTTGTGGGTGAAAGGCACCATTTGTTTTTTAATTCTCACAGATAAGCAGCCAAAAATAGATGTGGTGACATTATTTAGACATATATCCCAGTTATGAAATAATGTATGACAAATATTCAAATAAAACTCCAACAGTGAATGTATGGTTTGGTGTCAGCCCCTCAGAAACAAAGAGCAAGGGAGTCTTTATAAAACCACTGTTTTGCACCAACATTAAAAAATAATTCCCACAGGAATCCATCATAGAAGAGGCAGTTTTATAAATTTCTTCGATAACGGCAACCTCAATGGACCACTGTGCAGCGCAACCACAAGACATCTGTTCAACGAGTAAGCAGCACTCAGTCGCCCATTGCAGCTTCGCACTACATACAATTATTAATTCTATTTCTTCATGCACATACAATACTGATAAACACATACCTGGATGATACACTCACTGCCAGTTTGTGGAGGTTACCAAACGATACTCTGGGAAATGTAGGGAATCACAAAATGAAGTAGAAGCAAACCAGGCAGCTTGGAGGAATGTGGGTACACCGAAAAGCAAATGAAAGCACTTAATCACCATAAACTCCTTGAATGCAGTGATTATCACCAGCTGATGATACTGTAAGGAACATGCCCAGTGCGCCATCTCTTCTGCAGATGTATGCCATTTGCAACCACTGAGCATCCATACAGTACCTGTCATCTTTGCATTTTTATGGGGACAGCTGCGGTAGTTACTTTGGCTGATGTGAGTTATGTTTTGAAGGATAAGGGCAGGGCAAAGGAGATGGAAAAAAAAGCAGGACGCATAAGGGAGACGTTGGAGAGAGAACTCCTAAAGAGACAACAGGGTTCCAGCACTTAAGAAAAGAAACAATTTTGAAGATTGCTTCCTCATTTGCAGTTAGCTGCATGCGCTTGCTTCATTAAAACCTCATTATGTAATACATGCGTAAGAGACTTGAAATAATATGACCTAGTGGTGAATTAAATGAAATGTCAACAATCCACCCTCACCCCGACCCCCATTCCGTCTCTCCCAACCATTTTAATATCCTCACGAAAAGACATAACATTCTGTCCTTTGTAGTCCAAATACACTTGTCGTTCCTCTTTTAAAGTTTCCCTTTCTGCTTTTGCATATTTAATTTCCCTGTCAATCTCCTTCACTTTAGCTCACCACTCTTTACAACTCACCACAAGGCTTATCTTTCCTCTCCTCTCCTTCAAGGCTCTTTCTTTATTATCATGCCATTACTTTGTCTTCATTTTTCATCGCATGCCCACAAACCTGCTTCACTTCTCTTTCTTCCCTCATTTCCCACTTCACTCAGTTCTGCAGATTGGAGTCCCTCCTCTTGATCTAGCTGCTCCCTCTCTGCTCCCTCCCTGTCCTCTTTGGTCTCTTTGCAGGCCCTCCTTCAGTGGCTCTGTCTGGTGTGTCAGCCTGTGAAGCTTCTGCGCTACAGTACATCCTGTTGATAGGAAGCATCCTGTGCATCATCACTCCCAGCTGCCTGTGGGTTCAGCTGGCTCAGTCTGGCCCATCTGTGTGATCTTCTGCCAGATAACTGGGGTTTGGCTCTGCAGGATCCGTCCCTCTCCAAATCATTTGCCAGGAGAAAGAGGTAGGGAGGCTGGAGAAAGGAAGGTGCAGGTTCGACAGTGAGCTCTGCATTGACTGCTCTGCCTTAGGGGGCTCTCTGGCGCTCACACCGGCTCTCCTCTGATCTCCTGGGATCGCTATAGATTGCTCTTGTGTAAGAAAGGACAGAGGAGCCCTCTGCATATGAAGGGATGCGTAAGGGCGAGCTCCAGGTGGGATGGTGACGCAAGTATCTACTCCTGTGTGACATTTAAATGCCATGACTAGTATTGATATATGGTTGAAGTGCCTCTGGGGAATTATTCCTATTCTGAATGTCTGTGATATATTTTGAAAAGAAAATCTAATAAAAGAAACGTGAACTAAGCACCAGGTACCATATTCTTGTCGTCCTGCATTGCACTCTGTGTTTGTATGGCAGTGACTAAAAGCAATGGTGAGAATGCGGCTCAGAGGACCTCTTTGAAGGTCAGAGCTGAGAGAGCGTTCAGAAGATTTGTACTAGCTGATGGTGCTGTGCCTCAATTTATGTGTGAGCTTTGTAAAAGGTAAAAAAAAAGAAGCTGCGACATCAGGGAGGCAAAAATGTTATTTGACATGACACACACGTTTATCCGTACGTGCTTAGATACACTATGTGAATATGTAAGCAGGGAAATATGTTGAATAAAAAGGAGAGACATGACCTGAAAGGAACCTGAGCGCAGTCAGATCAGATCTGAATAGACCCGGCGATAATTAGACAAGATCCAAAATGCATTGGACCCAAACAGAGAGACAACAAACACCGCAGCAGCATGGTGCATTTTCAATTAGCAAGCATGTGGTGGAAAACAATAAGAAAAAAATGTAAAAACAATAATAACTTTGCAAGAACAAATGCGAAGTCGTAAAAGCTATTTACAAAAATAATTCATTTATATGGTTAAAAGAAATTACTCAAACTTCTCTTTTGATCTCCCGCACCAATAACAAACCACTCTGTAACCAATACCAACAGAAGACAACACATTTATAACCAATTTCATAATTGTAAATCAAATTTCAAAAAATAGTCATCAAGTAATTCCATGCATTTTCTTCTTACAGGATACGCCTACTGATTTCCTAAAATATTTTCTCCCACAGTAATTATGAGGCACTGCATGACCAAACCTCATAGTATGCTCTGATCCATTCACATCCACTTATTAAAATGGAATATAATCTGCACTGGGCACGACTACAATCCTGAATCGGGTCACGAACCAATACTTTTCAGATAAACGCAAATTAGAATCTAAGAACTTTGTCTGTATTTTTCCTATACTTAGTACCAAAAGTAGTTACTTCCAGGACAATTTCAAGAAAATATTAGGCAGTTATTAAAAGATTATTTAAAGAAACCAACATTGTGTCTTTGTAGGTAACATGAGTTCACACTTTGTAGACCCCACCATTCCCACCGACCTCCACTCTAAGACGTCTATAAAGTCATGGTACCTCCGCATTTACTCCTGAGAGGAAGTAATTGTAATTGTAATTCACACACCCAGTAGGTTCAACTAAACCTACTGTAACCATACTGTAGGTCAGTTTCATTTAAACAAAAGATTAATACTGTCACATTTCTCATGACCCACAGTCTCTAACTCAAAATATAAAAACTGTCTGTAAGAACAGTAAAAGAACAATGACATAGTGATTTAGAAAACAAACTAAGAATATGCGGTCTATCAGTGTGAGACCGTAATGTAAACTATAAATGAAGGAAGTTTTCCTGTGATGATCCGGACAGCATATTCCAGAGGTCACCCATAGTGATCCTTAATTGGATTTTAATTAAGCTGCATTAGCTCTACCACACCAATAGTCTTTGATGTTGATGGTTAATGATCATGTGGGAAGCACACTTGCCATAAGACTCTCCCTCAAGGGAAGTATTCAGTGGTAAGCTTTTCACAATCACCATGAGCTGCTCTCGTTTTTCTAAATGAAGCTTTAGAAATAAAAAAAAAAAACATCCAATAGGTTTCACCCACTTCTGCATCCAGCGCGCTCCTCGTCATTGCGTTTTAATGGCTTCCACAACTTTGTACAAGATGTCACAATTTAATGGAACACGTTTGATGTCATGTAAGGGGTTTGGAACCGGACTTTAATAAGGCTGTTAAGTGGTAATGAGACTGAACATCGCTCTGTGAGGCCAAGATGACTGCTTAAACACTGTGGTTGTGAAAGGCCCCTGTTCCCCAAGGGCGGAGACACCCAAATGTTAACTGGATTACATAAAATATAATCCTCTACTGCAGCTTCTAAATGGTCTCGTCTTTTTTCTTTTACTCTCTTTTTTATACTCTTCCTTTGATTCTCACCTCTATGTCAATGGAGATAACAAGAGAGGGAAACGTGTTAGGGTATCCACTGAGAGATTCATTTATTGTTGAATTCTTTTCGGAGCTAAAGAAATGCCCTGAACATGCAAAGTGTAGCATTCCTTCTTATCTCACAAGTGGGCAGGTGTTGATTACCATTCCAGATGCAGTGGATGCAAAGTAAATGTAGATTTATGATGGGTTTACTGACAGTTTAGACAAAGCATTACCCCTAATCTAGTGATTAATACCATGACAGGCATTTCAGGATGCAAAGCGAACCTGTTACAGAAGCTACCGTTATACACAGACCAGATGGTACAGCCCTGAAAGCAAATTAATTATAGACCGGCCAAGGTAGGTGTCTAGGTCCCTGCATTATGTCTGCCTCCCTGAACCCCAACTTTAATTATATCTATTTCCCTTTCAGCCTTACAAAAAGTGTAAAGGCCCAAACAGAACAGCTGGAGAGCTGAACAGGTTGTGTGCTGGTAGATTGTCTATTGAGCGCTTAATGGATGTATTCTCAACAAACCACAGTAAAATCATTCCGACTTGCTTTCAGATGAGCGCAAATAACTGAAACCATTAGTTCAGTTGACAGTTCAGTTTCAGACTGACAGACACAAACCCATTAAGGGACCTAAAACCACTTCTAAGACAGTCAGACTCACACTTTTACATTCCCACAGGCTACAGCACAAAAAATACTGAACTGTAAGAAAAGAAAATGTTTAAATATGGACTGATTTTCCTGGGTCCTGTTCTCATACTTGTTTGCCACTATTGAGACCTACAGCCCCACACATGTACACAAACCAGCATGTGCAGATGAACAGGCAGCTGTTTGGTTAGACCTAGTTGCCCTGTAAGTAGATCCCTGTGCAGTTAGCACAAATTACTAATCCAGGGGGCTAATTTCATGTTTACTTTGAAATGATTTACGCAAACTTGTAGATAATTTGGAAAGCTTAAGGAGGTTCGCACGGCTTGCCCCGATTCTCTGCAATGGAGGTGGTGAGTATCAAAGTTAGCATGACCTTAGCCCCAGTTTGTGCCTCTAATGAATTAGCATACATTCGAATCACAGATGTAACCATCAATTTCTCTAAAAGATAATCAACTTCCCCCCCATGTTTAAAAAGCCCATAAAGTTGTTTAGAAACACTGTTCTGACTGTTTTTTAAGAGTCGTCTCGCCATCTGGAAGAAAATATATTCCATCCGCTGAATGATAGAAACATTTTTTAACCCGTTTCCGATTTTGAGACTCTGTTTCCTGTCGTCTGCCATTAGACCCCTGCAGAAGAGAGAAAAAGATTATACCGATTGTCAAACGTCAAATAGTGAAAAAACAATGTAGAAAACATGACTGAAAAATTGTATTTATGTTGATATTTATGCACCAATTTGAGGAACGTTACAGGCTCCTCATCGATACGTTAGATATATGTGGACCTCATCAGTCCACACATATCTAATTTTTTCTTATCTCCAGTGGAGCGGAAGGTTCAGTGGATGTTTAAGTCACATGCTTCATGTATTTATTTGCTAAGTCTGTTTCATTTTGTTTTTATTATTACATCAACCTTTCCACCTCGGCCAGGCATAAAAACAACATTTGGGATACTTTGAGATGTATTTTCTGCAATTCCACTCAGGTTTCTTTAAAATAACCAAATCTGAGTTGCCATTATGTTGTGCACTTGTGCCACGCAATGTTGACTATGATTTGGATCATGCATCAATAATTACAAAACAAAATAGAGCCCAACTGTTCAATGGTAGGCAATTGCAATGAAATTAACATGATGAGCAAATCCAGGTGTTTACTACTCGCAATGGCATGTCTTACAAATTAAGTGGTATAATGGGTAGAGCGGAAGAAAAGACAGAACCATGTCAGCCAGGAATCTGCTAAAGGAAAATCTAAAACATTAACATTTTAAAATAAACCTGAGGTAATCCACAAAGTGGTTTTCCACAGATGAATGCTTACTGCACCAGGGCACGCGATTTCACAACCTGCTCTGCCTCCATGTTTTTGTTTCCTATAAGTGTTCACTCACCTGTCACAAGAGCCCACCATTTGCACTGGGGCTGTTGTATTCTTACTACAGTATTATTATTATATTTCTTCCCTCACTCCTGATTGATAGCATCCCCCCCCAGACACAGAAAACAAATACAACACGAACAATCTTATGTTGCCCTCTCTGCACCTACAGGCAAAAACTGCTTTGAGGCTTGACCACAGTATTCCTCCTGTTTTAAACAAAAGCCAGCTTGGCAAGTAGAGAGGCACAGTGGGGATAAGTGATGTGGAAGACATAAGCCTGCAGCACAACTGATATTTCAGAGCAATCATTTGTCACCAGACCCACAAATGAGACCCACATTTAACCTTTCAAAGCAAAGAATTTTGGCCATTTAATATATTATCAAACGGCTGGTTTGCAGTAGCCAAACAACATCATTGTGCCTCCTAAAGATAGCTGGCACTGCTACAGCAACTGAAAAAATTATGTTTGACTGAAGGTAAGGAGATTGAAATGAGGTGAGTTCTTAATAGAGCTTAACTAACGTCATGAAACCTCTTGTGTAAAAATGAAATCGGAATGTATGCATACGCATTTCGTACAATTAATACACTAAATAATGCTAAATGACCTCATGAGAGGATGCAGTGAAGGACTGGACACAACATGGCTTCTCAGTATAGTCTCCTGTCCCTCTTCAGGTCTGATTTAAAGTGTGTTGTTTTCATTCCCATAAATACTTGGATCTGGGGAGGGCGGCATGTTTTATAGGCTGGCTGCCTCTGTTTCCATTTACCCGATTTTAGAGGAGGATGGGTGTCATATGAACATGGTTATATACCAGCCTCACTCATAAGCATTGGGAAAAATAAAATACTTGAATGTTTAATTCATTTTATCACAGTATTAATTTTATCGCAGTATTTTATCATGAACAGACAGGGGCAATAATCTGCTGTGTAAATGACTGCAGGATTGTGTGGAGTGCAAAATGGAGAGTGATAAGAAGATGAGAGGAAGTGGAAGGCCAGCAGAAAGCAGGAAGAATATTCAGAACAACCCTTGTTGTGATGGAAGATCATATTTTGACACTTGAGCCAACAGGTAGAATATGTTACAGAAAAAGAGGCTTGTTTTATTTGAGTTTTTTTTAATGCAATGTTGGTGTACACCATTGAAATATGAGGATCAGTGGTGAAGATGATACCTTAATAGGTTCTTTGAGTTGTCAAAGGCAACACTCTAAAACATGTCATCACATAACACCATCCTGGAAATAGAATCCTTGTTTACAAGGATTTTGCAATGAAACCAGGTGTGACCAACAGCTGTAAAGTATCACAGGATCACCACGTAAAGTGTTCTGACAGTGACTCCCAACCTGGGAGGTCAGGAGCCCCCGGAGGTCGCAAGATAAATCTGAGGGGGTGTGAGATGATTACAGAAGCATTAATCAGTTTCTTCTTCTTTTTTAAAGACTAGACAGAGCGAAAGAGAGGGGATGACATGCAGCAAAGGGCCTGGGCTGGAATCTGACCCAGACCCCTGCAGTGTGGACTCAAACCCTTAATGTAAAATGCTTATGCACATGGGAGAAGTTTGCCTTTAGAAAGTAAGGTTTGTCACAATCAGTAAAACCCCTCACGTTACACAAACTCATTTGACCCATTTTTGATAGAAACATTTTGAAAGTGCAGGACAGAAAAGAAGCGTAATCACAGTAATCTTTATTACCTTCTTCAGACCTCTAAAGCATTTAAAAAGAAAAAATCTCAGGAAGAAACATAACTTTGGTTGAACTGTGTGCAACCAGTAACAAGAGATCGAAAAGGTCTGGACCACTGCGTTATGATTATGCATTGTGCTGAGGGCGGAAGGCCAAAATTAATTACATCACTCTCACAGTGTCTGTTTTTAAAGTATTTGAGTATAGGCTTTTATTCCCACCTTCTATACAAGAAAGTGTTTGCTTCCCTGAAAGTACTGGCACTAAAATATAAACAGTATATTCTACCTGGCCTGAACAACAGGGATGCGTATTCAATTGCAATGCACCTCACATGCCATGTTATTCAGCAGCTGGTGCATTCTGATAGGATGTAAAAAAAAATATTTAATGCTTCAGTGATGGTTTTTTTCTATAAAGATGGATGAGTGAGCATCTCATCGTTCCCAGTTAGGATGTGAGGAGACACGACTGTCCAATAAATACAGTCCGAGGGTGTGAATTACATCTGTCCACATTGTAAGTGTCTCATTAAGCCATGCTCTCTTGATTGAGGGATACATGGTAGCAAATTATAGGGGAGAACTGTTTGATGAAAATGCAGTGCGCAGGACAAAAAGATAAATAATGCCGGCGACTTGAAGGTGAGCACAATCCATCAGTCCCCTGTGGAAATGAATGCAGTTTTTTTCCCCCCTTACAAGAGGAGTAAGACAGCCAAAGACCAGACAAATCGCACACTGCCCGGTGACAAGAGAGATAACTTACATGTTCAATCACAGCAAAATGACATATAGCCCTTAAGTGAGAGTTTCACACTCTGTGTAATGATAAGGCATATACTGTACAGGGTTTGACAGCAAAGAATATCTTAGCTTGTATGCCACTTAAAATGTCAAAAACAGAATTAAAAAGAAAAGGATCCAGCTTCTTTTAAAGTGAGGCGCTGAATGAAAGTTGAAATATCTGACATGTTCCTTTTCAGTAAAGTTGGTGATAACTAGCTTCTCTGGGTGATTTCTTGCTCAAATAAGCTACATGTCAAAACTAATGAAAGTTATTCAAGATGCCAGCGTATTCCACCTCTTACGCGACAGAAGTGTCACATGGAGATGTTGTAGATTTAAATTTAGATCATGTTGAATAATGGCACACAGGCCCTATCCAGACAAAGACATAATTGAAGTGCCGCTCAAGAGCACAAGATGAGTATATGGTGTTTTATAAATGACGGTGCGCTTCCCAGAGTTCATTAGTGCAGCCATTTTAGGCAAGAGCAAACGGCCCACACAACAAAGGCGTCGCTGCTCAAAGACAACCGACTGCACTTTAGCTTGTTCAGTTTCTCAGCAGGAGGCGCAAAGGAAGCTGCGCTCTGTGGGGTCAACAACAACATCAGGCACAAAGGCTTGCTCATTGAGAATGCATTTTTGATTTTTGCTCTTGTCATCCAGGCTATTTTCCTTTCATTTCATGTTTGTTATGTTGCTGGATGTTCCATCGAAAAAGTCATTATTCAGAGACATTATCCAACACAAACACAAACACACAAACACACAACCCAATTAGTGAGACAGTTCTGGGATCGTTTGGGAGACATTTTCTTTCTATCTCTCTAAAAGGAGTGTTAGAGACTACTAGCCAAATAACCTTTTGGAGACCTTGCAGGGGGAATAATGTAGTCAATATCCAATAGCACATTGCTGATGAATGTGAGATAATGAGTATTTGGGGGTTCTCTTGTGTGCTCATTTATGTTGAGCTCATTTGAAGGCCTGTGGCTCAAAGTAAGAAGATAAGTATGCTAGCTTTGTAATGGGCAGTTGTCCTGCCCCTGTAATTGATCCTCATCTAAAGCCACATGAAAATTACAGTAATGAGCTGAGTGATCAGAATGCTATTTTGATTCCAGCTGGTGAACCTGCTCACCTGACAACAGGGCATGATTTTCTGCTAATGTATGTGCAGCACATGTGCAATTCACTATGTTCAGTCTACAAAGCTGGCATACACCCGATGTTAAGAATGTGAGGCCCTTGTTGCAAATGAGTTTCTCACCAACAGCACTGTCTGCACACTGTAATGTAATGTTATTTGCTGGATGATGAAGTCAGAATATAGTTTAGATTACTTTACATTAGAGAAATATCAGACAGCAAAGCTCATTTCCCTCACTGCGACTTCATTCAAGAAAAAAAAATCCTAAATTAAAAAACAGTGAAACATATAAAAGTAAATATAACCATTAGAACCATTTAAAGAAATCTGAATAGAGCCAAAAGGCAAACAGATTTGACTCATTTCATGCTTGACTGCCAAGCCTGAGCTTCCACTTTCAAAATAAATGAGAAAAATACATATCTAAAAAACATGATGTAAGGCCCCTAAACTCTGTCAGGCAGCACTGTAAATCCATTAGCCTTCCCATGGGGGAGACATCCACTGACAGTTTCCTCTTCCTCCTCGCCCTGATAGATGCCACAATTACACATTTAGCGACAAGTCACATCACATTTGATCAAGCTGCTCTTTGCTGTCAATTTTTTAGGCCCTGTCAGTCATTTGAATAATGTTAAGGGAGTTGGTGGTGATGTAGTGATAGGATGTGCTGCTCACTTTCCCACAATTGCATCGTATGAATCATTTCTAGGTTTAAGAAATATGATTTCTTTCACACCATGGTTTTATTATTAGGTTTTCCGTTTTCCTCCAAGAAGACAGATTTGAAAAGGGAAGGTGGTGTTGTGTTTCTATTCCAGTTTCAATATTGTTGAAACTGTTTATTGTGAACTAACATGGAGTCACAAATTGTTAATTGATATTGCACTGCTGTTCTGTTTGGCAGATTTGATTTTTACTCCTTTTGTGCATTTCTTTGCATTGCGAATGGTGTATGATGAGAGGGTATGATTCAACATAAACATTAGCTGTGAGAGCTAATCAGATTAATGTGAATCATATTTGTTCAATATGCTCCCTCACTCTCCTTTCCCAAAGACACTGAAATAAAGATCTCTTTCTCTCTCTCTCTTTCCCTCCCCCCCCCCCTCTCTCTCTCTCTCTCTCTCTCTTTCAGTCAAACATACACAGACACACCAAATGTC
>JAVQJF010038709.1:0-16087 GCA_036023855.1 Gadopsis marmoratus | reverse complement strand
GAGCCAGTCTGCGACGCTGAGGATCGGGGCGCCCAGGTCCCCGCCTTTGCCTGCCGCCTGGCTTACATAGCACCCGACCCCGATGCCTATCCCTGCAGGTGGTGAGCCCACAGGGTGGCGACTCCATACGGTACCATCTTATTCAAATATGGTTGAATTTGGTGGAAAAGGCTCTGCTCTTTCAGGGAGCTCTCAGAGAATCCCAGTAGCAATGGGAGAACTAAATCTGCTCTGAGGAAGCGCGTACATGAACGTTAAATATTCATTAAGTCAACTATCACAAGCTTCAAGAAATAAGGCCGGGTTCACTCGCATATAAGCAGAGTAACAGCGAGAAGGGTTAGCGTGTAAAAGCTACATGCGCACACCTGTTTGAATATGATTGGATGCTTCTAGTCATCTGGTAACCAAGCAGCTAATTAACATGCCACTGATGATGAAGCATGAATGGAGCAGGTGATGCAACTAGAGCAACACATCGTTTTTGAATCCTATTGCCACATGGCTGACACAGGCTTTCTTTACATCCTTTACACCCTCAATCATGTGCATTTACAACATACTGTACACCCATAATCTACTGAGCATCATGCCTAAACCTGCATTGTAGGTGTTATGGAAGTAAGACACAGAGATGAAGAAGAAAATCCTTGAAACGTTTGTGGGAAGTAGATATGAAGGTTACTTTTCTTTTTCACAATTGTTCCCTGCTCTGACTGCTCTCTGATTCCAGGCCCTCACTTTCCTTCAGAATCAAGATGTGCCAACGTCTGGTCAGAATAATGAAATATTAATCTTGACTACTCATATCTGCTTGCCAAAATCTGCTCCCTAAAGTCCTTCAAAGCTGCAATTAAAAACACCATGTTACTAATTGATGAACACCCTCTTAACAGTCTGCATTGGAGTAAACATGTGGAGTTGTTTTTTCATTCCAGGAGTGCTGTGAATGATGTTTGTTAGATCTGCTAGCAGATGTAGTGCAATTTGCATCAGATATGTAAATTCCTTCCCTGTCGAGTGTGTTAGGTAGAGACGACACATGAGTAAAGGAAGGGAGCGAGAGTGATCTTATACAGGGGCGTAAGGAGGAAAGAGAAACTGCGAGAGACAGAGGAAGAAAAAGAAGAGACAGCGAGAGAAAGAGATTGTATATCAAACGATTTCCAATTGCGCCATGGTTGCAGATGGGGTGTTGGCACTGCTGTCCCTGTCCCCCTGATGCCCTGTGATTACAGCCTCTACAGGCAGCCTCTCAGGGCCGCTGATGCCAGTTCGTGTGCCAAAGGACTGAGATGCCAGTTCCCAGCCAGCAGCAGATGTGCTGACACAAAGGTGAGATTTCCGTCTGAATGTCATACAAGATAAAACTGTAAGTATAATCAAATGCAAAACATTTTAGCATCAATACAGTCAATGGAGTTTAACACGTCGGACTGACGGCACATACCTCAAACATGAGCCGATGGTGCCTTGTTGATCTTGAGTGCATGCCTTTTTTTCGGGACATTATCAATATTTCCATATTAACAATGTACGGTAATCAAATGACTGTGTGTATGTGAAAGGTATCACCTGTAGTAGTGAAGCTACAGAGAACTCTGGAGTTCTGCTCAGCTCCACGGAGCATCTTAGTGTCTTACAGATGATTCTTTTGGTTTTCCTGGTTCACTCTCACAGGCAGATGTTTTTCTCTGCTGGATGTAAAATTAGGCAACTTCACCATATCAGCTTAAAGGTGATAAAGTGTGAGTGTTGTGGTCATAGCTATCCACTGCCCCCATGTAGCAAAAAAAAAAAAAATCTGTTATTGCAGGTTAAAAGGTTATTGTAGGTTTATAATTACTCAAATAACCATTCAAATGTTGTAAACCACCACACTTTTTTCCGTAACAGGGAGTAAAGTTTATCACATTCTGGCTATGCCATTTGGAATTAGCCCATAGATATATCATATCAAATAATTCATAAATGCTGCTGCCTGATATCATTGTAAATCATGTATTAATAAGCCATACAACAGCCCACATATGAAGTAACTGTTTGTTATTCTCATGGCATTTTCTTTTGTCACTGATGATTTGCAGTCTGCCATAAAAGGATTTACTGCCACTTCAGCTTTACGTTCCACTCCCTCTTCCTTCCTCTCCTCTCCCATTTATTCTCCTCTTTCTGCCACATCACACTCTCCCCTTTCCATCCCAGCCCTCCTAACTACCGTCTACCAGAAGCCTCCAGTCACAGGTTGACCCATATAAGGTTGACTGTAGCTGTGAGCCAGATAAGTCCACAGGGACCCACATGGATTCTTTCTTGTCTTAGTTCACTCCTTACCTACACTATCACCTGTTACAAACAAATACCATGGCGCACATGTTGTACACACAATGCTCAAATTCACAAACATATTGTATGTATAAACACCCGCCCACACCCCCCGTACCAGTACAGGCAAACACACTTGCATACCCATACGAGTAATGGCCTTTCCTGTAATTATAGTCATTTGTCAAAAGCACACCTTGATTTATGGTCAAATTAAAAATACACCGTAAAAGAAGCTGCAGGTCCTGGTTACTCCGGCTACAGAAGGTGATTAATGCTACGCCATTACAGGCGCGAGAGTGGCATGATCAGGATATGCACCCTGCCTTGCAGACAGAAGCGAGGGAGAACATCAATCCATGCATCCATACTACACCTCCTCTTTTATCTGAGATTCTGGGTGTAGGTGGGTGGTTGTGGTGGCATTGAGTGGGGTTGTACTGGCTTGAGTGTAGTGTAGGGAAGGTTATATTGCCAAAATTAGTAAGTAGGACAGCAATGTGGGGGACACAGCTGTTCTTAACTCACAGTAAAGCTAGACTGTTTGTAGCCTTGCTCCATCTCCATGCAGGGAATTGCCATTATAATTGAAGTGTTGCTTTAGTTAAGCAAATACCAAAAGATAAAAATACATTGGGCTATAGGCCTGAAATACAGTAGCACTTTACTTACAAACACCAATATACAGATGACAATATTAGCTAGTTGAGATGGGCCAAATCACACCACTGCAACTTTTCCCTGCAATGTTCTAAAACAGTTTCTCTGGTTGATCCAATCAGGCACCGCACCGGATAAACTCCAACTGTAATTGGACCGAATCCAAGTCAATTCAAACAGAAAGTGTTGTCCCTCCCTTTCCGTAATCTGAAATGTCACTGTGTTTTGCTAAATGTTGTTGTTGTTGTTGACCTTCAGGGCCACCGTAGCGCCAAGGAGGAGCAAAGCGAAAATAAAACAGATGAGATAGCTGTTCCATTCGTTCAATTTATCTAAAACCCACCAGGCTATATCAGAATTCAACTACTTTTAAATTGCCTCGATGATAAAGTGGGAGGGAACACAAGAGAGAGACAAGAACTGTGGAGCTCAATGCAGTTAATATGCCTTGGGCCTTGTGCCAGCCACGTCCACAGACTGCTGCCGGACATGAAGTGGAAGACTTCCTGCTAGAGATGCCAAGCCTGGAGAGGACCTTCTCCTTCAGGTATATATTAAGTCAAATCTTAAGAAATGCTTAGTTAAGGTATGTGAGTGATGATAGAGAGAATGCTAAAGGCTGCCATGTTTTTTAGGCGTAATCAAGGTTGGTGGTGGGTTTGTAGAAAAGCCTCACAGACCCATGGTCTTGCTCTGCAGGATACAGATAAGGTGGCTCTGCTCATTTCTTCTCCACATTTTATTGGCTGTCAGCGTGGTATGCCCTATAGCCTCCCAGTACACCATAATTCCAAACCGTATTTCCACCTAGGGTCTGCATAAATTAACAGAACCTAATGTCTTCTATGATGGCTTCTTGCAAAAGGGATACTCCTGGCTATAAATGTTCATGAAGAAGTCCAGTTTCTCCACAGCAACAGCATTACTGATATTATGAAGTGCCATTATTTCTGACAGCCTGCCAGGTTGGTGACAGCAAACTGCATCAACTTTACTGCTACCTCCGAGAGGGCAGCAGCGAGGCAAGAAACAAACAGCTTGCAAAACTAAGGTGAGCTATAACACCATCTCAAAATCAATACATCTCATTGCTGTATTTCTCTGCATCACGGCAGAACCCGCTGAGAGAAAGAACTAATAAAGTAACTTTTCAGGGCTGAGAACCTAATTTATCCCTCAGTAAATGTCATTCAACGCCTGGCCTGCCTAATACGTCTTGACCCCGTGGAGACAATGTTAGGCATTTGAAACACTCTAAAGAAATATGGCACCTGTATGGAGGTGAAGCCTACATTTGGATTCGGATCCCCCCTTCAATCTAAAGGCATGGGACTTTCAGAAAAACAGTTTGTGCCCCTATAGGATGTTTTCTCATGGCAGCAGTTTCTATTGCAGTGAAACAGAGCAAGCCTCACATAGAATTGGCAGCATAGCATTTAGAGCGAATAAAGGATCAATTCCGTTGAGCACAGATATTTCATAAATTGGAGACCATTTTTCATTTTCTTCATTATTCAGCGGAAATAGCATTCGTCATCATCGAATCAAACATCTCTTACACCTGAATAAACTCCACTCCTTGGTAAAAAAAGAAGCAATTTTGAGGCTTTTCTATTAAGCCTTTTATATTTTGAAATTCATTTATGCTTTGTTCAGAATGATTTTAAAATTGAGCAGGCTGTAGAGAACCTGAGGTTAACTGCTTAACATGTCAATCTAGCACTGCAGATGCACAGATTTGAGTTTAAGTGTATTCCTTCTAATCATCGACTGGTACATCCAGATATTTCAATGAGAGTGATTTCACCTGACAAGCGCCGACAGTTTCTGTAACAAAATTAGAAGGGGATAAACAGTTAACCTCATTGGGTCAGTTTCACTGATTGAAAGATGACACGGTCAAATGATACGGTCAAACCACACAGTCTAGCAATGTCAGAGATGGAGAACACCATTTCCCATGAAGGCTGTGTATGTAACACATGCTGTCTATGATCCATACAATTATACAGTTTGAAATTATGAGTCCTCTGAGGTCATGGGGTGAGACAGAGAGACATGTGCTCCATTGCCATCTGTCCCTTTTCTATTTGTTTATACAGTAAGTTTGTATTTTCACATGCATCATTTTTATTCATGTAAGCAATGGCCAGCTGAGTAAGAGGAGAAGGAGCGGCTGGAGTTAATGGAGGTAAAACAAAACATAAAAACAAGTAGCAAAACCAAGAGCCCGAGCCAGGAAATGTAGAATAGCAGTGATGGAGTGACAAATAGAACAGGAGGAGCATAAAGAGTGGGAAAGAGTGGGAAAGACAGGGAAAGGGTGGATGTTTGCACACTGTATGTGTTTGTTTTTCGAATTTGGCCATTAGCCGAGATGGATGTCCTTGAACCCAGGTCTGTGCCAACAGGTATCTCTCGCTAACAGACCGCCCCTCCACTGGTAATTACACAGGGAGGTCTACAGCAGGTGGCACGGGGCTGGGCAGAATTTACATAAATCTACATGTGTCACCGGGCCCGGCTGCAGCCTCTGGCACTCTGTATGAATCACGCTCAAACTCAGCAGACAATTTGTTCAAATTTAAGAAAACGAATGGTAGGAAGGTAAAATAGTATCAGTGCACTCTCGGAAGTCCATATATATTGCTGAATTAACTGAATTATTTGTGCTTACAAATGCCTTTCCCTTTTCTTTGAAATCACACACACACACAGTACGCTATGCACAAACCCAGACACGTTGATATGTACACGTACTGATATTTCAACGTTATGAAGCTAACACACTTAGATCTAATTGTTTATTATAGAGCAGTCACTGGCATGACCATAGATATCTATCACACATCTTTCAAGTTGAATGCTGAAACCATGTGCCTTATTTGTTTCCTTTCACGTTATTTTTTTATCATGGTCTCATTGTTTTTCAGCAAGCTATTCAGCCTCCATACCTTCAGCACCTGCTGAAGCATTGTGTTTGTTCAAGTGCTTTGAATCTTTAAGAGACTCTTAAAATGACCAAAAACCATATATTAAACCACATATTCAATTTCTGTTGTGCAGTTATGTGCAACTATAAAACAACACACCCGTATACAATATGAAAGCAAGCATATGTGTGTCTGATTTTTCCTTTTTTAAATCCACTATAAGCACACACATACATATTTATTTACGTTTGTATTTGTTTATCTTTGTACTGTATGTGCATGCAACAGCCTCTGTCATTCTGTCCATACCATGTGAGCAGTGGGACCCCCCATGGTGAAAGGTGTTTCTGCTAACAGGAGCATATTCAAGGTAATAGAACCACTCTGTCGTCCCAGAGCAGTGCACTAAAGCAGAACTGAGTTCTGTCTCCTACTACATGCACCACTGAACCTCCAGATGACAAAATGCCTCACTGGCTGAACGAATCAAACACAATAAAGCCGAAAAAGAAGACTGAAGGAGAAAATGTTCACATTTGTCCTGTTTTGCCGTGTAGGTAGGAGTGTATGTATTTTCAGTTGGAAATCTGTCTGTAAATGTTGTGCCACTTAAAAAGGTTTGTGACGTGTAAGAACACCCCCACAAGCACTGCATGACACTCCAGCCATAAAAGTAAATGTGTTACTCCTGTGTATTAAGATATAGCACATCATGTGCATGAAGCAGGTAATGATATTCTACCAATGTCGCCTCGTAATATGCAGAGCAACACAGTGGGATGATGAAATAAATGAAGTGGCTGATCATGGCCACAATAAATGACAGACTGCATTAACAATCTATAAATTATTCCCATTTGAATTTACATATTTCCATTGTATTTCATCATATTGCACAAATAAAACAACAACAGCTCAGAGCAAAAGTGAATGAATTATTGAGCAAATGAATCAGTGAAAACCTCCTCAGCTCTGTAGCAAAACTACCGTTAGCTGACTGCACCCTGTTGATCTCTGTGGAGAGATGTGTCGGCAGCCATAACTCTCAACCCCAGAGGAGCAGGCTGCTAGCCAGCAGACATTATTGCTGATCTCTGTGGAGACGGAGTGGAACTGTGCAGGTAGGCATTGCCGGAGGGTCCCAGAGGAGCAGACTGGACCAATAAGTTGTAGCAGCAATATGGAGTTGAGAGCCGAGAGTCTGTGGGGAATGTGATTGGCCACTGCGGTAACAAAAGGGTAACAGGGCTGCCTTCCAACTGGCTCAGAGGTGGAGCTGAGCCTCCATGAGAACGACTACTCCGCAGTTAACCCTGCGACCTTCCTCTCAACTCCTTCTCAAATCTTTAATGTTTTGATTTTAAACCTGCTGAGATCAAACACATTTCTGCATAAAAAGGAAAATACAGCTCAGAGTTGTCGACTCGAGCATGGTAACTGCTGTTTTGGGATTGAAAAGCTCCAGCAAAATAGTTGCAAGGCACACACACATGCAAATGAGCACACAACACACACTGTTAACTGAGCAGCCTAAAGCTGTCTTCAGGGGAGGAACAAAAAAAGGGAAAGAAAAAGGGTCTTTTGTAAATCCAATCAAGGAGAATAATTCATTTGCAGACACAAATTATTATGTTGTTGTTGTCGCTCCAGTTCTATCTCCTGTTTGCAACAAGAATTCACATGAATTCTAATGAATGTGAAGAACAAAACAGCCTATGTACACATACACACATACTACATCACCTTGACCTGGAGGGAGTCTGGCTTTGCTCCGCTCAGCTCCCCTGAATATGCTGCTATTCAAATCCTCAGGAGCCAGACGGGCAGACTGAGGGTTTATATGCGCATGTGTGTCTGCACACCCACATGCAGACTTGTGTTGACAAGACAGAATTTAAGGCAGAGGGAGTAACAGAGCAAACTTCAAAGCCAAGCAGAAAAAGTTTGATTCTAAACATCCAAGTTGGTTCTGTCCATTTTCACTGACCTTGTATAAGCGCCTGGCCTTTCTGGAAGGGTCCACTGTACGCCACCTGGTAGTGTTTGACCTGGAAGCCAGGTACACAGCCCTCAAGGCCTCCATCCTCTTGGCCACCCACACGGGCAACCTGCAACGCAGAGAACAAAAGACAGGTCAGAATAATACACATGAACACATGGTTTCTGCGCAGAAAAACCTGACAGGCACAGGCAGGGGGATAGAATAACTAAATGAATATATTTCCCTTTAAAGGCCTAATCCTCCTTAATCCAAAATAAACAATTAGGTGGTGTTCAACATGCTCATAAAGTTATTTTTAGTATAGTGATAGTGTTGACCACCGATAACAGCAGTGGGGTAACCAACAACTGAATCTGCAACACATAACATTATCTACAATAATCATACAGCTACTGTATGTAATGTTAAGTGGTGAGCCCAGCGCTGTCAAAACAATCATACCAAAAATAACTCTGAGTGTGTTGAACGTTGTTCTAATGTTATAACAATACCATACGCATTAGCTTGGTGGCTGGCATGAGCCATTTGCCATAGTAGCACATTGTAATAAACTCAATTGATATTGAAATATCTCATCAGTAAATGGGGCATCTATTGCATTAGTGTGTTGCAAAATGCCAGGCAATTACTGATAAAATGATGCTGTGTGGCAGAAGAAATCCTGTATTACTGTTAGTGTGGTAACTCTAACAGTGTATTCCTTCCTTCCTCACTCTCTGACATATCATCAAGTTATAGCAACAAGAGGGGGTAAAGGGGATATGACACTATTGACTGGAGACCAAATGAAATGCACTGTTTGTTATCTTGAATACAATTATGAACTTCTCTGGGTTTGGACATTGTTGGAAACATTCGGGATAATGTAAGTTCTCGATTAAATATATGACACAGGTGTAGTCATTTTTAGACATTTTTAATGCGGAAATGTTATTATACTTTTCAATAAACTATTTTTTTTTAAATGTGTTCAGTAGCTTCTCTCATTTATCTTGACACTGAATGGAAGGTCAAGATGTAATTTGGCTGTATTAAAACAGACTAAAAACTAAAAAAATGTATGCAAGGAAAAAAAATCACTTTAACCCCTCTTTTGTCAACAACATAGTTTTTAAGGGTACATGTTTCCATGGAAACAGACTGTAAAGTCCTGTGCCCCAACCTATTCTCAGATGGAGACAAAACATTCTCTAGGTAAGAACAAATAAACAGCAGAAACAACAATTCAGGTTGTATGAATGTTTGACTTTAGTAAAGAAATTATTTTATTAGCGTGTGTGGTTTGTTTTAACAAGCCACATCATAAAGAGTGTGTTCAGAGTTCAAGAGGAATACTACTCCTGTCCTAGTTCACAGATATATTTTACCATAACAATTTACTGCCATAAAAGCCATGGAGTTTAAATAAATCTCTTTAATGCAGCAGCTGCCCAACCCCCAAATAAAGGTTTTCCACATAAAAGTCTGGTGAGTCTCAGGTATGGACATTTGGGTCTGTCCTGTGCCTAAGGCTGCTGAGCTCGCTTAATTTTACTCTAAAGAATCGCTATTGTAGGCCAGCCTGCCAAGCTACAAACTCCCCACTCGGTCTGCATGCATAACTGCACTTTCAGACCAAAAATAGCCCTGTTTTTAACAAAACAATACAAGGGGTTGCATTAGTGGTGTGTGTTGTGGCAGTAAGTGTCATTTTTGAAAGACAATTTGTGGCACACAGACTTGTGTCTCACCAGAACACATTTTTCGAATTAAGCAAACACGACCTGGCCTTATTTGGAATGACGAGTGCCGCTATGTGTCAATCAGGCTCAGTGAGGCGAGTGGCTTTTCCTTAACACAAGTCATGGCTGCCAGACAATGCTGGCTGGAGCAATGATATAGAGGCTTCTGAGGAGAGCGTTCCCCTGTAGCCAGACTGTAAGCCTCAATTACATTATCAGAGAACAGGGGTCAAGAGATAAGTAACCTCACACTCTTTATGTACTGGCAATAGCTACTATTTGGCATCATTATACAATTTATTGAACCACATTAGAAGCAGAATTGCGTGCGTTGCAAAACCTGACACCCATGCTACATTTACTGCCACTCTGAAACAAAAGCTTGGTGATTCTAGCAGCCCAAACAAACCCAAATTATTTTCTGGAAACACCCTACAGCATGTAGGTCAGCTTAGCATTGTGCGCTGAGAAACGATTTGTGAAACACTGTAAGGAAGAAGAGAATAAAAGGGGTGACGGGACCCATTGATCGTTTATATATCCACCAACATTGTGAAAAGGTTTTCATATTACACTGAAATCACACTGGACAAGGCCACTATGGAGAGGGGGGAAAGGGGGGAGACAATTGATTGAGGCAATTCATCATGCCTTATGTAGTCACAGTCAAATTTCAGACTAAACATATTGCCTTCTTGCGCCTCTCTAGTAATTCTCTTGTGATTGTGTGAAAGGTCATGTTTCTTTGTGTAAATGTTGCATTGTGATCAGGAGAATGGAAATTTTAAGAAATGAAAATCCAGTAGATACAATTAAACACTGTATTTTTGCAGAAGTTCAAGAGGCAATCTGGGAAATTGCTGGATTATCCTCACACAGTAGGGGCTGATACAACATACAGCATGGCATCCATATGTACAGTATCTGCCAAACTGAACCATCTGTCACCAGTGTCAGCCACTGACACCTGCTCATCCTCATATCGCTTGACCCTTCCTCTAGTAACTCTGTTGGAGATATTAAGCGTGCTTTAACAATGAAAATAATAATTAGATGCTGTCTGTCACAGAATTATGATATATGACATGCTTATATATATGCTGCTACTTTTACTGACGTTTTATACAAGGGAAGTTGTCTTAAATCAGAGTGGAATGGCACTAGGTATCGTTTTCCATGTAGACAAGAGGAAATAACGTTTGAAGGAATCTTACCAAGATCAATATTAGACTCATCAATTGCACAGTGGCAAGTCATCCACAGCACAAGAGCAGTGCAAAAATCATTCAAAAAGGTCTGTGCCAACGGGCTGTTTCAGTGTAAGACAAAGGATACTACAATGAAGGGGAACTTTACATGTGTCACTTGTCAATTATTAGATGTTAATTGTCATTATGTCAATATCACTTAAGTATATAATTAAAACTAGTTAAAATCTAAATAACAATGAGTTACTGCTGTTCAACTTTATTTTATTAGAAACTGATTAAACTCTAAACATTTTCCAGAGTTAATGGGAAATAGCCATTGGTGAATATGATAGATCATGTAAGTTACGAGACTTTCACACGGCAGCGTCTAGGCTACCTATGGAGATCTGTCTGCATGATGAACAAGATTTGGCAGACGTTCAGCCATAGGGGTCATTACATGTAATGTCCCTGCCAAGTAATCACTGCACCCAGGGGACTTAGTGCTTTTCCTGCAGGTGTCAAAATGGTAATTCAGTTCTATCACAAAGCTTCCTGACAAGGTGAGATATAATGCTTGTTGGTCCATAAACTCAATCAAGTTGACTCAAAGGCCAGAGGCCTGCTGGCATAGCAAGGGTACATGGGACACACATGCAAATACTGAAAAAAGACATTACCATACGCACACACACACACGCAGTGTTGTGTGCACCCAGGCAAGTAGATACCTGCAGACACACCACACACTACACACTTCCCTCAGCAGGATTTAACAACATGAACACCCATTTTAATGTCCATTAAGTGGGAAGTATTACACTCCAGCCCCAGTGACTCACAGTAGGACAGCGGAGGCATTAAGGCAACGCAATGCTAATGACAATGTTGTTAGCAAAGGGGACTATTATTGTGGGCAATATTCTCCATCAGGAAGCCATTTAAAAATATACTAGACATGCGAAGGTTATATTATTCAAGCAAGCATTCAAGAATTGATGCATTTTATCAACAGTGGCCATCTTTTTACCGCTCTGAGAAAGCCTTTCTCCACAAGAAGAATTAATTAAAATATAATCTCAAAGGATGGAGAGGCACATTGTGTGGACATTATTTTACAGAAGGAGAGAAATATCAGGGCTGAATTCAGGCTTTTGCATTTGTGTCTGTGTGCATGCATATGTCTGTGCTCTTGTTTTGCTTTCATCCCTGCACCGTATGCAACACACACGAAAGGATCTGATTCATGTATGTGTTTAAGCTCGTCTGAAGTTGTACGAAGAACTTGTATCTAATAATCTGCCAGGTCTATTTTCTTACTCAGTCCTGATGAGCTGGAGACGCTTTCACACGCTGTTCTGAAACCAGCAATAATGGATATTTTCTTTCATCACTTGGGGGCAGTGGAAATGCGAGTCCAATATTCACTCTCTGTTTTGCTCTTTTTTTGGTCTCTACCAACTCCTGAGGGAAATATCTGGTTCTTTAGCTAGTCGCCAAAAGCAGCCGACTGCTGCGGCCAAAAACAACAAGTATTTACACCAAACGACTGCCAGGAGTAAGTTTGTGCAGCTAACTGAACCAACCGGCAAAGCTAACATTAGCTTGCTCATATATCATCTTTTTAGATGGAAGAGTATAAATAATAAAGTGAAGGCTTGTGATGCTTCAGTTACCTCTTTTGATTGGACAGTACTACAAACATTTCTTAGCAACCTAGCAAGACATTCTTTAAGCTTTACTGGTGCAACCTGCTTTAGTAAATCATTGGTTTGAAACTAGTTGATTACTAAGAACTAAGAAAAGGACATTTCTCACAAACTTACTAACAGATTTAGGAATATCTTGTGCAACCCACTCCTGTTTCAGACACCAGTCAGTCAAAACAAAGAAAAACAGCAAACAGGGACCCTGAGGTCTTTTATTGTCACACATGAAGATCACAACACACATGTAGTTCACTAAAACACACACGTGCAAATTGCATCCCCCAATGAAACTCTGCATTTAACCCATCCAGCCAGCCTTCTTCCTGAAGACACCCTGGAGCAATGGTCAGCCTTCGATGTGGCGACCGGGGACCAAGTCCAAGTGCCCATGCCCTGCCTTGGTCAGGGACAGGGCAGGGGAGCAATCACAACAATCAAGCACGATGTTACCCTTGAGATACTCTTGAGTCATCCCTGTGGTTTCTACCTGCTGACGGCTTCTTCCGTCTCCCGTCTGGATTCTTATTAATCCAAAATTCAGTGGTTGTATGCTCTGTCAGCTTGTCTCTTGAAATTATACATACTTCATATCACAGTGACATGTGTTCACTGGGTTCTGGCTTGTTATCCCTGCTGAGGTTTGGTTGTACTTCCTAGTGAATCTTAATGTGTAGCCTTGATAAATACAGAGAGTACCACTAAATGCACTGCACAGCCGTCTTTAATGGCTTTAATTTTGTGATAAGAGGTTTCCTGACTATATTGAACAAAACGTACATAGTAAATTCAAGGTAACGCGTTCCAGACATAAAAAGACAGTGGCCTCATGCACAATTAGAGAAAAAAGAATAAGCCAAGGTTTTTGGATCCCAACATAGAAATGCTCACTGAGAATCCTCAGCGCAGACAGTGATCAGGAACAGGACTGCAAATATGCATCAAAAAACAGGCACACTGTGAAGTGGTTTGTGGAGGACACAAATAATTTCTTTGTGAACTTCAAAATGTGTTTTTCTCCTGCGGGATCCAATGAGAGACATTAATTGATTTCTGTGTGTTTCAGCGTCAGTATCTTGCCTGTTTGATGTCTCTGTGAAGACACCATTGTTCTGCAGTACAGATCGCTACATAGAGGGATTACTATGGACTCTGCATGAGAAACAATATCTATGATCTATACATCTATAATTGGACCCTAAGGTCGTTTATTGGTCAATCATGATACAGAGAACACGTTGAAATGCATCCTCTGCTTTTAACCGATTCGGCCATCCTTCTTCTGAGGGGAGCTGGAGCAGGGGTCAGCCTTCTATGGTGACCGGGGACCAAATCCCTTGCACACACACTGTCTTGGTCAGGTAGGCAACTTAGGGTTCAGTGTCTTCGACATGTGGACAGGAGGAGCTGGAATCAGAATGCCAACCCAAAGCACCAACCCCAGGTTGGTCAACAGCTCTGTTTCCAGCTACTTGACCAACCCCAGGGTTGAAAGTCCCCAGCTTAACCTCCTGCGCCACACCCTGCCCACATAATGATCAAGCGCCAGAAAATTATGTATTGTGTACCAGCTTAATGAGATGATTGACACAGAGCCAAAGAGATAAATCTGTAAGCATTTAGTGCGGAGCAAACCGCAAATAGGCCAGTAATCCAGAAGGTAGCGAGCATTTGAATCTGGACCATTTGGATCCAATACTGCTGGACATAAATAAACTTACACTACACATGTCCACCTGGCATCCTGCAACAGTTATAGCAACGTATTGATTACTTACATCATTTCCCAACCTTTTTTATAAGCGGTCCTGCCAGATGTACCCCTTAATCACCAATTGTGTTCAGCTGACTTTAACTTAAACTGACTTTTATTTAACTGTTAATAACATAAAAGTGGATATAATAGTGGATGTTGTATATTGAACTGTTGCTGTTTGGTTAAGTTTGCATTTGTACTGCTACCACTTTTGGTGTCAGCAGCTGGACATCCCAACCATTTATCCTTTCCTCATACTATATCTATGTCAGCTGTTTAGCCATTGCATTTTAACTATCTACTTCAATCACCTGCCCATTTCCTTTAGCAAACTGTTTCGGCATCTCTGCTCATTTGATGACTAGTTGTCACACACTATTAATCCTGAACGTTGCTTCGGCGTTAGAGCTGACTCGGTATGTAGATTTTCTTTTATCTAATTGTAAACTCTCTGTTACCAAATTAGTTGAGCTACTCCCCATCTTTCCACGCAACCCCTGGCAACTGCCGGAGTACACCCTGAAGTACGAGAATCCCTGGTTGGGAATCGCTGACCTAGATCCCAATACCGCAATATTCTATTTGAATATAGAGGGGAAAGCAAGAAATACAAGGAAATGGAAAGTGCCCTGAAGGAGGGAGAAAAACGTGTGGGGGCTGGATTGGTTCCATACGGATCAGCTTACATGTGGAAGATAGAAATAAAGCTATATATTGACAACCACTTGGAGTGCAGGTCTTTTGGTGTTAGCTCTAGGTGCAGCCAAAGAATTATCAATCAGGAGAAAAGATCTATACACTTCACTTCCAGCATTTATGCAATCCCACTATGAAGGTCCATTCCCAGCCATAAGGTCAGAAGTACAAGAAATGTGTCAACACACATTAAAATAACTTGTTTTTCTTGCTCAATTATTTCAAAAGAAAATGTAGACAGTAGGACAGTGCTTTGCAATGTAGTAAAAGGTAAGTTAAGCAAATAATTGTAACAGCCGGCTTTACAGAATTGTATTGATTAAAAAAGAGAGGCAGATGACTAGAGGACGTGTCTGAATGGTCGCCGTCGTTGCCGTCAACAACAATGTTGTCGGTCAACTCATATTCACGCGGGAGGAGCAATAACGGGTCAGCTCACCGCTTGAGAGTTTGACATCTGATTCAGTTCAACTGCGAAGGACCAGTCAGGTGATTAAGGCAATGACTTGGCAGAGCACACAGTAAATGTCACCTCTGGTGGAAATCAATACTGCCCTCAAGAATCCACAGTGCATCTGATAGATAGAGATGGAGAGGGCCACTACGCCTGATATTTGCTGAAGAGAGTAACGGGGAGAGAGGCTGAGCGAGAGTCTGTGATAGCTGTTTAGAAGTGATGTGTGAGTATGGGTACATGCAGTATGTGTACGTGTGAGTAAACCCCATCAGACAGTGGAAGAAAGGTAGGTTGAAAAAGGCAAAGGAAAGGGAGAGCACATTTCTCTCAGAGTCCGTGCCTTTCATGCATTCTAATGTCTTTATTATTCAGATTTATTTCAGTCAGTTCTTTTTTTACTGAGCTGTGCGCGCCAAAATAGATGCCTGACAACTGTAACCCAAACATTGGACAGTCCGTCTTTTTGGATTTATTTTGTAAGTATAGACTGTCCTTGCCTGTTTAGCCTACAGCTGTCTCTTTTTCATCCATCCATCCATCCATTTTCCACCGCTTATCCGGGGCCGGGTCGCGGAGGCAACAGGCTAAGCAGGGTTATCCACACGTCCCTTTCCCCTGCAACGCTTTCTAGCTCTTCCCGG
>JAVQJF010038708.1:0-10324 GCA_036023855.1 Gadopsis marmoratus | reverse complement strand
CCCGCCCCCCCCCCCCACCCAACCCCCCCGGCTCCCCCCCACCCTCCCTGGGGGGGGGGGGGCGGTGACTCGGGTCTAACAGAATGATGTCACTGTAAAAGAGTTATACTCTATGTATGTAGAAATATTGGATTTTAGGATAGATAGGAGGGGCAAGGAGGGAGGGACGTCGCATGAGGCAAAGATACTGCATGACGCAAGAGGCAACTAAGGTACTTACAAACCCTTAGTGTCCGATTGCTGCAGTTTGCATTAAAACGTATACTCCTTCTCAGAATCATAACTCAGTCAAATCTAAGTTACCTCAATTTTGTGAGAGGGGGGCCCAAAAGTGTCGGATAAAAAAACAAAAGGCTAAAAATAAATTCAAATGGACAAATGACAAAGAATTTCAAACTTTTACTTGTATTTCCCCAATACAGATGACAAAGTTTTGGCTTTCATGCATTTATAAAGATGCAACGCCCTCAGATGGCATCAAATGTTTAGACTATACCAATACACGCAACCACAAAAGCACAGTTACATAACTGAGATTTTCCACCCAATGTTCTCTATAAAGTAACTTCCCAAAAATCCACCGATGCAAATGTTCCAAAAAAAAGGTGACTATTGCCTATTGTAATTTATGAGGTAACTCTCAAAGGTTCTCTCTCACCAATGCTGAGATTACACACTCACAAAATAAAACACACATCTAGCCAGGCAACAGTGTTTTGCAGTGGAACATGAATTACGTTTGTGTGGGCGATTGAGCCAGGGCTCCTACTTTACTTTAAACAAAGACATCAAGAGTGTTGGTGTCGCCACGTCAAGACTGAAGCCATAATTACCGTCATTCAAGCAGAAAGCTCACAGCACAGGCGGGGATTAATGTGTGTTAGCTAGTGACTGCGTCTTTGAAGCAAACTTACACCAGCTGTCTGAGGCTACATTTCAGAAAATGCAACTGTCTTTCCACTCCAATTCAACCCGGATTTGCCTCTTGGCCACAGTTGTGCCCAGCCGTGATCACCATGCGTATCCTTACTGCTCCTTTGAATTTCATTGTTTGGCACTTTGCTGATGCTCCTGTCCTGTTATGTTTACAATGAGAGAGCTTCACTGCTTTGCTCAAGGACACTTTGGGAGGACATCCTGTTGATGGAGGAACATTAGTAGTTGTGTAGGCTCCTAACTGCCACCTGAAAGGCTTAACATTCGGACTGCGGGCATTTACCTGGTGTGCGCAGTTGGTGGTTCAACGTGTTTGAACTGATACATTCTTGGCTGCACTTTGCATTTTAAAATGTTCAAAAACTTAGGACACCCTGTCCCCACATGCACGACTTGTCTGTAACACAAGAGGCCTTTGACACCATGTTGGATGATTATTTAAAGTCGCACAAACTCCTCCGACTTAAATGACAAAATATTGCAACATGACTGTTTTCTGATCTGACGTTCCAATCAACAAGATGAGAGTGGTTGCCAGCATCATTATTTATGTCTCTATGCTTCCACTGTGGTTAAGGTTTGGCAGTAAAACCACTTTATCCCCAACTAATTAACCCCTGACACTCCTCACGTTACTGTGACAGTTTACCATCAGTGTGGGACTATACTTGACCTATAACAAGGTAGTCACAAGGACAGAGCATAACCTTTCAACCATATTAGAAGTGTCTTTGATATAGATTTTTCAGTTCCATTGGTACTGTCGTATTATTGTCGTTTAATAAAAACTGGCTAATCGGCATATTAAAACATATTGATGACCGTGACTGAGAAGGCAAGCAGATGCAAACTCACGTTGTCATTCATGCACTTCTTCCCCTCACAGATTTTTGTTTTAAAACCTAAACAGCAGGCATGAGCATAAACATGTGGTCTGGGGATTCTATTAATATATAAGTAATGAGTAGAAGGTAAGAGCCACAAGAGCCTTTCTACCCATGTTACCAATCTGTGCCCCTACAATGGCCATGCACTGTATGAAAGAGAAGTGCAGAATACATAAAAGCTTTTCAGTGTAAGAAGAAAGACATGGGATAAGTTGCCATGAAGATGCCCTCTCTCAAGCAGCCTCGCCACTTCACTTTTTAGCCTTAACCTAACAAAAAAAAAAAAAGAAATCAAGCACGACAGAAAATAGTAGATGAGGACAAAGATCAGAGTCTGCGCTGTGTTTCGACCTTCCCGTATTAAAGTAAGTGTAGTCGCTCATGATTGAGGCATGTTAAAAGGGGAGGAAAATGCCTGCCTGGTTGGTAGTAGAGATCCTCGCTGAAAGACAAGAATGCGGCAGGTGAGGCGTAACTCCCTGAAAGCTCGGGAGCTTCTCACGTATGTGTACGTGTAGGCTATCAACAGCGAGGGAAAGCACAGCGGCGGGAGAGCGTGTGCATTTGGGAGCAAAGCATCGAGGAAAATGAAATTTCCTCTCTCCCTTTTACAAGACGGGTGACCTTTCCCCTCTGGGTGTCTCTCTCCTCCTATTTCTCCATTAGCACCTGGAGACAGACGGGCACAGAACACACACACAAAGGCATTTGCAATTTCTCTCTAAAGCGGCCCTCCAAATACGCACACAGGCGCTCACTGTCCAACAGTCAATATTTTCTGAAGGATGACCTCCCTCGAGAACTAACAGGCAATCTGAGGGGGCCCCTGCAATGAAAGGGCCCGTGATTGCATTCGACCGTAGCCCTTACAAAGATGTCGTACATCAAATGCCAACAGATAAAAAGCCATCCGCGAAGAGTTAATCAGCAGAGGAGCTTTCATGGCCAGCCCGCAATTTGTCTCAATATCATGAAAAGACAGGCTCTCGTAAAAAAAAAAAAGTGCCAATATAAATAAATTCATAGCCTAAATGCACAGCAGCATTAGTGTTTCATGCAGCGCTGAGTGTGATGTTATCGCAAACTACCTCATGGCTGCATGTGATGCTCTGCTTTTATCTTACCATTTACCAATATTTGCCTGACCTTGAGAGTGAGCACGGTGTGTGTGTGTGTGTGTGTGTGTGTGTAATACCTTGCTTGTCTGCTTTTGTACACCTGTATGCGTGTCTGAGTGCACACTGAGTGCCCCCCCCCTCCCCTCCCATTTCACTGATTCAGTTGGGTTTGAGAGCCTGACCAATTTTCATTCTGTGTCAGTGGAAATGCCTGTACAAGAGGCTGTTTAAGCATTTTGCATATTTGCCACCTCTTACCTGATAGGGATATGCTGGTGTGATCCTTATGGAGTGGCATGCTGGCTGAGAATAAGCCTTAATCATGATAGCCGTTAACCCCTGTTTCTGACCTCTCGTACCAGCTACCAAATTTCAATCAAGTTAATTTGCTGGCTCCACCAATGCCGGTGAAATAACAAAAGGATCAATGGAGGAACAAGGTATTTAACCCGAGCAAGAAGCTTGCCAAATACTCCAAAATGCACAGGGAGCCACTTGAAAGACTTCAGCTTGAATGACTGTTCCAGGGATTATCCACAGTGGAGACTACTGAATCACAATGCCATCTAATCTTTCAGTTATAGTATGAATTGTGATACATGTCTTTCTAGCACCGAAAAGAAATTCTTACAGACCTTAAAATTGACATTAAAACGTATCAGATTCTCTTCCCCCCCCCATAACCAATATTGTACGCTCAAATGGACAGTTGCCTCCCCCAGCATTACATTTGTTAAATTGCCTCACGTTATTTAAATAATGATTTACTCCCTATTTTTAAAAATTTATAAAATGTGCTAGATTCCAAACACCACCAACGTATTGGCAAAATAATTAAATGATATTGTTGTGCCTTTAACTACACTAACAAGTAAACAACTCATGTTTTATAGGCAGTCCAACAAAGCGTGCACATTAACATGTGCAAATGGTTACCATTTAAAAGGGCTTTTAAACACTAAAGATACCTAAATGCTACATTTAGAATTTTTTTGACGAAAAGGCACACTCAAACTTTTGTTCCGATTTTGATTTTAGCCTACTCTCAGAAATAGCCACAGCTAACCTGCCGTTAGTATTGCAAGCGACTTCTGTTCCTTACATATGTAGCCGGGATGGTGTGCAGGTCCCGGCTACACAATCAGCCGCTGACACACTGACACATCTTGTCGAACTCAACTCATCTGCTACACGTACAGTTACCATTTGGTATGCTGCCCACATCCTAACCTTGCTTCAGCTCTCTTTGGAGCAGTCCATCCACCTTGGCAGTGGACAGGCTCGATTATGTTCAAGGCTGAAACATCCCGCGGGCAAAATTCTTCACCTCTACCTGGAAATCTAGACGGCCCTTCCTTTGCTCTCAGGACACGTCGACCCAGACTGTCAGCATCAGTTGTATCAGTTTACATTGACAAAAGCATCTGTCATCATCCATTTACCTACACAATGAAGGCAGGGCACAGTTCTACTGTAAATACTAGACTTCCCTACAGTATGTGGTTATGGTTGTACAGACTAAGGACACAACCTCTGCATTATGTATAATTCTCTTTTGGGTTACAGTGAGCTACATAAATATAAACTGCTGGCTGTGATGTGTTTAGTGTCTTCCTGTGCAGAATTGTTAGCATAGTACATGTCCTGTTATCACTGAACCACGTGTATCAGACTGCACTTTGGCGGCATACGGCAAGTTCTGGTTTCTCTCTCTCTCTATGCATCGTGGGTCACCAAGCCAAATACCTGTGAACACTGATTCTGAATCGACGTGTCAAAATCTGATTCCCCACACTCGCACATAAACATGCACATCCCGTCACAGATCCCAAAGGTACTGTGTCCTTGGGAGATTGAAGTTTCGTCGAGCTGCTCATCAGACATCTGCTAAGCGCCTCATCATGAAAGAGCCGAGGTTTATTCCCTTGCGTTGTCTTGCCAAGAACAACTGGCAGGCGCCAAGAAACCTTCCACTCTGCCACCAAGGTTAGGTGAATGACAACGCTGAGTTACTGAGACACAGGAGAAGGGAGGAGACAGCCATATACAGGGAATAAAAACAGGAACAATACGCTACAGTCACGTCCATCCGTATATAATTTTCCTTTTTCCTTCCGTCTTTTTATAGAATTCCTAGCCACCGTCCTCCTTTGGACCTTTGTCTTTCTGTTTATATTTGCTCATTGAGACTCTCAATACCTTCACAACACAAAAACAACGCTCCTCTCCTGGCTCCCAGTTTCTTCTGCCTCACTTCTCTTTCTCTCACTTCAGAGAGGAGAGGAGCTAATGCTTCTCTCTGCATTATTAATCGTCAGACAACAACGAGCAACCGGTGCTGCAAATAAGCCAAACAAAGGTCAAACAGGAGCATTGGCCAGCCCAGAAACCCAACCCAGCTGCCCTCTCTCTTTTCTCAAATTCTGTTCTCGTTGTTTCGCTCATTTGGAAGAGAGACACGGAGGAAGAAAGGACGCAAAATATACATATACAGTATCTTCCATCTGTAAACGAACTGTCAACTGAAATCAACTGTCAAATGTTTCCTGACTTTTGTATAACTAGAGAGAGGTTGCGTTTGCCAGCACTGATCACATCCCAAAATGCCTGCAATGGTATTAAAGTTATCGCTGGCAACCAACAGCAAAACAAATGTATAGGCTATTTGAATGCCATTAGAATATAATTGATTGCTTAGCAGAGCATAGTGACAGAGGCTTGTGTGGATATTTTTACAACAGCCTAGTTGTAAAGCTCAGTCAGGGTACCACAACGGATCAGGTCTTTACATTAATGCAGCAGATTGGACAACAGTACCAGTCATGCTGCACTGAGATGGCGGAGGGAATTAAATCAACTGCAAGGAAGGGCCTTCATACAGACAAGACTAGAGCATATGTTATGTTGTGCTAATTCATTTGAATGCAACTTTCCTCCCACCCTTGCAAACAGGACACAAATTTTAATTCAAAGGTCAAGAAAATACCAGATGTTTGGAGAATAAATGGTGCCCACTGAGGGACATCTTCAGTTAATCAAACGTTAGATAAGTCTGTCTATAATTGTCCCTATAGAAGGCACAAGCTGGTCTCTGCGCTGCTCTCTAAGGTTGCTTTAGATAAAATCAAAGTCTAGCTAAAGTAAATTCAAGTAAGTTCAAGTTGATATCCACTTCCCATTCTGTAAATCTTGGCCTACTTTCGGCGTTTTTACTAATTTGTAATCAGCAATGGGAATGCAATCCCAGAGGAGGGATAAATAAATAGGGATAAATAACTTAATTTTACAGCCAACAACACATTTGAATTAACCTGTTATTCAGATTGATGTTGCAGTTACTGCAGATGACAGATAGTAAATAGGAAGATGATGTACACCATTCCTTTAGCTACATCGTTCCTATGCTATACAGACACTGGCCATTGCACCCATTACATGTCAGTATAATGTCTGGGATGGAGTCAGGTAGGTGGTCTAGTAGTGCATACCAAATGCATAAAGGCTACCTTAAACTATGACTTTTAGCTTGCCCTCAATCTATACACAGCATTATCAATAATGGACCAAACGCAACTCATCTTAATCTAATGATATACCAGTCTGAACGTTTCCTTCACTTTAACTTATCTACCCCCAGCTAAATCAGAAAGTAAAGCTGTGCTAAAAAGTTCAGATGCTATAGACTCACCAAATGTGCCCAAATGGAATCCTAGTGTCTGGAAAGTTCAGTGGTACATCATTTACCACTTGATAAACTTTAAATTAATGATTCACAGATTGGCAGCAGTGGCAAATATTGGCATGGGTGTGCAGTTTACGGACATCAAGGTACACAATTGCACCCAGAACTCATGTGACTAACAGTGCTGCCCCTTTGGACCCGCTGCAGGTTCAAGATAGGGATTCCCCAAGGGGTCTCTGGCCTGGCTGAGACCCCAGGCTGAGAGACGAGCCATCCATCAGGCCTCAACTCGCACTACGTGATGTGGGTGGGGTGGGGGTGGGACCAGGATGATTAATGTGCCTTCAGTGTGGTCAGACTCTTTCTTCAGCACACACACACACACAAGCAGAGGCTCAGATGTGTATGTACTCTCACACAAACTGAATGGGCATTCACACATATATATATGCAGGTGTAGGACAGAAAGACACACACACACACACAAGTTATAACCGCAAGGCTATATTCAAGAGGATAGCAGATAAAAAAGTTCAACTCCTTTCTCGGCTAGCCCTCCGTGGTGAATGGGGGAGTATTGACTTAAGAGTGAGACAGCATCACAGCACAATGGGCACACAGCAGCCATCTGAAGAAAGAAAAAAGAAAAAACTCACCTCACTATAACTTCCCATCACTGAAACTAACCACAACTCATCACCAGGTGTTCAGCTCATCTCAGTTACGGAGCACACAGGAAAATATGAAGGGCTTAATGGGAAAAACAAACAAACAAAAATAATGCTCATCTGGAACATAATTGCTACGTGAAATTCAAGATTTAGTATTGAGAAATTACAGCGTGATAATTATGTTCTCCACAGACAGAAACCCCAAGGTACTTTATAAGGGAGCAAAAAAAAAAAGAAGAAAAAAATATCCGAAAAATCCAATCCTGTTATATCATGACAAAATATTGTGATGCTGGATTTTAGCTACTGTCTAGTTTTGTGTTCAAACCTCTCTCAGAATCCCTCTCCGTAAAACACTATCATTTTTCATTTGATGGGGGTCCGGCCGCCTGTAAAATGAAAGCTCCTCTGATTCTTCCCTAATGGTGCTTTTCCAAGCTTTCTACTCTGTACAACCGAATGAATACAATGAAGGATCTGTTCCATTGTGAAAGAACAGGGTAGTTTGGCCATTAAAAGCTCCACACTCAAGTGGATTCATTTTTGTCTGGCCACAAAGGATGCCGGCAAGCTCATAAGCCGCACATTAATATAACCACAGATCAATGGGGCTGTGAGCAGTCTGAAGGTATTGTTGATGTATTGGCTGGATTTACAGGGCTGCAGAGATGGATTTGGGTTTGGGTTGACTGGAAGACCTCACATCCTTTGGTAGTGCTAACTAGTATTATTGATGAGCAGGACCAGTTTGCAGAATAAAATAATTTAGATTCATTGTTCTAATTTTAGAGAGTAATTCACTAGAATGAATTGAATGATCACAGAACAGACGACCGCTTCCGTTTTATGAGCAACTCGTTCACACAATTTGAAATATTTATTCCTGCATGTTCAAACCTTTTCAACCACCTCATTTAGAACAGCTACATTATACATAATTTGACGATACAATTACAAGCATTACCCACAAAAGTACAACATAAACTACATATTAAGTAATTACATTACTTAAATTGATCTGAACATAAACACAATACATTATTTGGAATGACATAACAATAAAACACTGAATTCACTATTAAAATGATCTATAAGAGTGTGAAGTAAACAGTGTACATGTATAATCTGCAAGATTTGTACAGGTGAGTTACACATGTGTGTCCTGTATTGACTAAGTTGTAAGACTGGTAAAGCGGGTGTAATTATGGATATAATCTGCCTCTGTGCGTTGGTTCAGAAAAATACTACAATACAAATCAATATAAGGACATTTCAGGCCTCACCACATGATTAAAGAACCTGTTAAAACAGGGTTTCTTTTTGTGATTAATTCAATGGAAACAAGCAGGCTAAATGATGACATTATTAAGTCTACTGTGACAGACGTTTTCCCTTGCACAAGGAAAAATGAGACGTTAAGACTAAATGCAACATTTACAGTAATGACTTCCTTTGTGTTTCTATCCGTGCTGCTAAGTACTCACTAGTTTTTCTGGAAACCACTTTCCAGACAGTGCCGGTCAATCAAACAGCGCAACTGCTACTTTGACATCTTTCCTCTTCTTTCCTTTGTTCAGCCACAGTAGATCTTTATTTATAAGAAACTGTCGCAGATTGTTATTTCAAGCAAGCTGAAGTTTGGGGCGTGTTTTGAACCGGCATTGAGTTTGACATATCAGAATCGAGTAATGGAAAAATATCTAGTGGTACCCGAGCTGGAGTGGTTTTTAGGACCGTTCTGTCTGTTACTCTGTCCCAGTTTGGGCGGGGCGCCTCTGGCCCCGGGCCCCGGACTATCAGTCAGGCTGATGTATAGGTCTACAGGGTACAAATGAAACCTGTCACAACAAGGGTAATGATGTCAGAGTCACTATAGCTCACCGCTGGGGGAGCAGAGGAAGGGAGATGTGGGGATAGAAGGATGTGGGTAACAGAAGAGGGTTGAGGAGAGAGAAAGGAAAGGAAAGAGGGGAGGAGGAGATTGAGTTGAAAGTAAAGGAGGAAGCAGGAGAGGTGGAAAGAGGGATAATAGGGAAGGCAAGAGGGGGAGAGGAAAAAGGAGAGCAAAAACAGAAGAATGGGAGCATGAGAGCTGGGACAGTTTAGAAAAAGGAGAAAGAAGGGTGAGAAGGAACTAGGCAGAGACTGAAGAGCTGGGGAGAAAGACATGAATACAGAGGCAATAAATACAGAGAGAGGTGAGGGTGGATGGAGGAACTGAAGGAAACAAAAGACGGGACAGAGGGTTATATGGATTGCGTGTGGAAAAGGAGCAGGGAGGGAGGTATGGGAAGAAGAGAGGGAGAACAGAGAGGTGAGAGACACTGGAGGACAGCGGAGAAGCAGGACAGGAAAGGAAAGAGAGGGAAAGTAGAAATTGAAGAGAGGGAATGGATTTAGATTCTTGACCTTGAGAACAATATTTAGACAAAATAATCTTAACTCAAGGTCCATTGACTAGCTGTTTTTTTCTGTGGAGGGTGTTTCAGTCACCCAGAAACACCCAATCCACCCTGCCACTACAGCCCATCCCACAAGAGAGTAACTCCAAAAAACTGGCAATTTTTAGTGGGAAGTATTTCACAGCCACTATTCCATCTTCCGATAAACCAACAGTGGTAGTGGTGGCTACATTGATCCTAGCAGCTAAATCCTGCATCCTCTCAACATCACTCCACCTCTCTCCTTCTCACCTCTGTGTTGCTTCAACCTTTCTGTCTCTCTTTCATTCTCTCTGTCATCATCCTCCATTATCATTGACATCCTTTCCGCCGCGCTCTCTCCAGCATCCCATCTCAGATGGGGGGGGGGGAGGAGAGAGAGAATCTTGCCTGCATCCTCCATAGCAATCTCTCTCCCTCTCAAGACATGGCCACTAATGGATTGAAAGTCTTGGGGAAGAAGCAACAGTCATTTAAAGATTAATGTCAGTCCTAGTATTCTGAAGGGCAGGCTGTGTGTGTGTGTGTGTGTGTGTGTGTGTGTGTGTGTGTGTGTGTGTGTCCAGTACAGTAGAGGACGTGCACATGT